>JACEGR010003519.1:0-103417 GCA_014170235.1 Listronotus bonariensis | reverse complement strand
TACCATTTTAAGGAGTTCTAACTGACATTTATCGTATACAATTTCATTTAACCAAGTGATATAAAAATTATTGAGGAAAAACCGATTTCCAGGTACTTTAGGAAGAGTATTTTATAGGAAACTTGTCATATTATTTTTATGTATTCTATATGAATTCAAGACATTGCCTACATAGACCAGGGTAGATAATTTTGGAAACAAAAAATATAATGGATAAAAGTCATTGTAAAAGGTAAAAAATATAACCAATGCGGGAGTTTAAGGGGGAAATGGTGTTTATCAATTTCCGGCAAAACTACAATTCTTACCAAAAAACGTTAAATGGCAATATTGTAGATAGTTAAAACGATCTACAACTTTTCCATTTACATTTTTTTACATAACCTCAAAATTTATGTGAAAATTTTAAATAACCCTATTTTTGGTTTTTTATTTTTATCTTTTATAAAAAAATAATACAAAATTTGGTGAGAACTTACCTTGGTATGTCCCAAACAACAATGTAATTTTTTGAATTTAAAATATTTATATTTCCAGCTTATTTTGACTTAACATCGAAAAAGCACCCATATTTTCAATGGAAAATTCACGTGTCAAAATATCGGCTTTTTTAAAAAGTCGGTAGACCTTTTATTCGTTAAAATCTTTTCTTCTGGATGGTGTAAAAAATATACATTACTACGGTAAATTTTTTAAGAAAATGAATTTCCATAGGACTAGTGTAATTTTGCCGGAAATCGACAAAAACCGTTTTTATCTTTAAAAACTCACCTCCTTACACTTCCTGACCTGTAATGTATTTTTTCTTTTATTATTGTTTTTATTTACATTTTTCAATGACTTTCATTCTTCTATATTTTTTTTTTGGTTTCAAAATTATCGACACTTGTAATAATGATTTAAAAAAATCGGATCCGAGATTTTTGCATTTTCTGAGAACATTAAGCATTGTAATATATAGTATTTTTACACCATTAGAAAGTAGAGATTTTAACAAACAAAACGACTACCTAGTTTTTGGAAAATACTGATATTGTGAATTTTTAATTAAAAATTGGGGCGATATTTAGTCAAAATAATGTAAACAAAACAAATATTTCAAACCCAAAAAATTACAGTGTATTTGGGACATGCAAGGGTACGTTTTCAGCAAATTTTGTGAAAATAATTTCTTTTTGTAAAAGATAAAAATAAAAAACCAAAAACTTGGATATTTGAATTTTTTACATACCTTTTAAGGTTATGTAAAAGAGCGTATATACTAAAGTTGTAACTCTTTTATTGCCTAAAATTTTGCATTTAGCTTTTTTCATGGGACTCGGAAAAACCGTATTTTTACTTAACCCCCCCTCTCCCTTTCCGACCTTAAATCGCCTGAAATTTATTTTTCCTTTAATTCCTGTTTTTTTTCTACCTTTTTCAATGGGTTTAATTCTACTATATTTTTTTTCACTTTTCACGTTTTTTAAAAGCTTTGGCACTAGTCTAACCATTGATGCTATAAAGGATAAAATGTCATTGGACCAATTATACCATTTTAAAAATATAAGGTTAATGTTAAAGTGATAAATGTTCTTAACCAAGAAAATCATACTACAAAAGTATTAACAAACTATTTTTATTTTTTTATAGAGAACATGCCTTACGTAAGAATGACTGTCCTGAGACTATAACAGGGGAATCCTTGGAGAGAAAAATTTACCAACTGACGACCAGTAGACAGCAGTATTTTCGAATTTTTACAGGACTTTACAAAAGATACACGAAAAAACAGGTTGCGTCCCATTTTACCTATATGGATGATGTTTGTTAATAATATAATAATGATAAATTTTATTTGGTTCTTGTAAAAATATGTACATAAGAATACAAAATGTCTGGAAGCTATAATTGTGACATCAAAAATTGGTGCAATTTTTTAAATCTTATACTGTATAATTTTTATTTTGTAATTAATATACGTAGATAGTTTTTAGCATTAAACGAATGTGTTTTCTTTAACCTTTTATTTCTTTGGGTTTTTAATTTTATAACACCTTGAGTCAAATAGCGAATAATGGTTAATAAAGAGTGTTCAGTAGCTGTAACTACAAACCTTGAGGGGTAGTTTTACAAATTAAAAAAAAAAGAAACATGAATATATGTTTTTAAACAAGCTTATATATATATATATATATTTTAATTACAGGATGTTCTAATTTTATGGGAGTAATCGTATTTTTATAACAATTTTTATATCAAAACAGATATTTTTGAGAAATTTGAAAATCTTTTTTATCCATCAATGAATATTTTGTACAAAAAAAAATCACCAGTCTTGTCCGTGGCGGATTTACCGTAAACATTTGTAATTTTAAATAAATATTTATTGGGCCACTGCATTTTTACCAAAATACCGTTTAGTTTAAGGGGTAATTCTTCTACAAAAACATTAAAAAACAGATGTCCTACACGTGCTACTCTTGAACAGTGGCGTGGGTCAAAGGGCGGGGGGGCGAACTATTATTGGGGCAGCCTAACTTTTCATAAAGCAGTATACTAATAAATATTTTTTCTGGCACCAAGACAAGTACATTAAAATGAGTTATGTACAAATAAAAATGTGAATTATTTAAAAATCCTTTGATATCAATGTTATCATACCACGCTATAAATGAATACTATATAATTTGATTAATTTTTTTATAATTTTTTAATTAAAAACTTTTTAAAATTTTTTAAACATAAATAAACAATTTTTAAAATATATTTGTTGCAAAAACAACTATAAAATACGACTTAACTAAAACAAAACACACTTTAAAAATTTATAAATATAAAAAAACCATTTTTAAAATATATTTCTGCAAAAACAAATACAAAATAAGAAACGATTTCAGGGTCAGACTGTTAAATTTTAGTTTCTCCTACGCTAAAACTAAGGAAAATATATTTTTATTTAAGTTTGATCTTGTACTAATTTAAGCAATTTTCCATGATTTAGGCAAAAATCAATGATTTTTATAAAGGGTGTAATTTTAATGATAAAGGTGGGAATAGAATTCTTAAGTGGATTTGTATAAAGTGAGTATTAGTCTTAGTTTAATTAAGGAATAAAAAAAGGACTTGTGAACCAGAACTAACCATTTGTAAGTGTGCATTAGTTGGATTTAATTATGGAATTTAAAAAAAGGACTTGCTTACGAACTAACCATTCGTAATTCCCTAAAACTGTTTTAATTACCCTGTCAGGCGCCGTACTGCAGTAGCGTAAGGTAGGTATAAAATTTAATATCCCTGGTGGAAAATGTACATGTCCTTATCTGGGCTTTTTTCTTGGGCAGGAAGACGAAGGGATTCTGGTCGAAAATACGCCCGCTGTGGTCTTGACACTTTTTATTTTATCCAAAACTGTGTCAAAGTCAACTGCTCTTGATCATAATCTGACTCGATGCTTATTAGGGCTAAATCGTTTAGCCTCTGTTCGCCAATAGTGGTCTTTTGTTATCACTTTATTTTTTATATATACTATATTGCGTAAACAACGAAATGACCGCCAGCGCTATTAGTTTTATATAATTTTATTAAATTTGAAAATCGAAGTACTTGCTGAAGCCCTCCAGGAAAAATTTATGGGTGTGCCACTGATTGAGTGGGCGCTAAAACAGAAAGGGTGGGGGCAGTCGTCCCCCTGCCCCCAGCACGCTACGCCACTGCTCTTGAAACTACAGGGTCTTAAAATTTAGAAAAATAATAGTTTTTTAACGGAATTTTTATACCAGTTTAGATATTTCAAAAATGTGAGAGACGCTTTATAACCATCAAAGGGCATTTTTGTATGTATCTATTAAAAAAAAATCTTACCTGTATAGTCGGGGAGGTATTTACAGTAAATATTTATAGATAAAAAAATGGTACGCATGCATTTTACTAAAAACATACTTTTTTAAATTCCTGTTTGGTTTTAAATACATTTCATATTCTTTTATTCGCATGTGCGGTTTTTGCGTAAACAAATATAAACCATTTTCTTTTAATTTTTTTATCTTTGGACAAACCACGAAGGCTAAAAGCCTAAATACTAACGTACCGTGGGTGTCTTAAGCGAGGTAAGAGGGAGTTTCTTGACACGGGATATAAATACTTGAAGATTTGGGGGACGGAAAGACCTCTGCGGGCAGCAGGTGCCACATTCTAGAAACTCTAGGGATAAAAGAACGAACAAAGTGGGAAGTTCGGGACCTGTACAGTTGACCGTATAGGGATGCATACGCGCGGCACCACTGAATTTCTTCTGTTGGGAACCGTGAGTGGAGGAACTATACTGAACAATTCTTCAGAGCAGAAGCCATGGAAGTACCTATAAAAGCGATAAATCCCCCAGCCCGACGATGGGCAAAAGAAGGAATAATTTAATGGATAACAATTTAAAAACACCCTTTACCGCTTGGCGGTCTCGTGACTTCATTAAATTATTGTACATTTAACTATTTTCCAAGCAAAATCATGCTTAAAATACTTAGGCTAAAAGCCTAAATACTAACGTGCCGTGGGTGTCTTAAGCGAGGTTAGAGGGAGTTTGTTGACACGGGACTTAAATACTTGAAGATTTGGAGGGGAGGGAAAGATCTCCGCGGGCAACAGGTTCCACATTTTAGAAACTCTAGGGATAAAAGAACGAACAAAGTGGGAAGTTCAGGGCCTGTCCAGTTGGACCGTATGAGGATGCATACGCGCGGCACCACGAGTTTCTCTGTTGGGAACCGTGAGTGGAGGAACTACACTGGACAATTCTTCAGAGCAGAAGCCATGGAAGTACCATATATATATATATATATATACATATATTATAAAAAAGCGATAAATCCCTACAGCCCGACGATAGGCAAGGGAGGAAAGCTTTCTGTAAGTAAAGGAACATTAATGAGACGAATAGCTCTTCTTTGAATAGAATCAAGAATGCTTAGGGTTGTGGGGACGCCATGCCCCAGATATGAGAACAATATTCCAAGGGAGGTTGGGTTTGGGACACATACAAAGTGTACAAATTAGAAGGGAAACAAAAGGTAATTACGGAGATAACGAATTATTTTAAATAAATGAAGTTACCTATATGATTTTTTATTTAAAATTTAAATATTATAACGAATTATGCTTTTTTATTACATGTAATTACTGGCCCTGAGAATTTACGTCCGACGTGAATTTCATCCACGTCCGCGCTATGTGGGGCTATGTGCCACGTTATTCGGCTCGGCGAATTGTTGCAAGTCCGGAGGCAGCATAACATATTTGAATATCATCTTGACGAAAAATGTTTGTACGTACTTTTTCATTCATTATTATAGTGTTTATCCTTACTAATAATTTGTTTTGATTTTTAATGCGTATAGGTTAATAAAATTCTGTATTCCATTCATACACTAAAATTTTACTTAGAATGGAAAATAAAAACAAATCTTTAATCCTGACTGTCGTACATAACAGATCTTTGTGCTAGTAGAAAAAAAATTAAGCATAAAAGGTTTTATTTTTAGTATTTTTTATTTTGTTATAAATTCTTATTAAATCTTAACCATATTGATTAAAAGTTATATTTTTAATGAAGTCAAAAATCGAAAAAAAAGTTTTATTTTAAATTCATGGTCTTGTTTTACTAATGTATTGGGCGTATTTGCTACCTAGAGAACGGTAGTAGTAAAGGTAGTAGAAAGTTATCTTTTTCAGTAATTTTTATTTTTGTTATACAGGGTGTTTCACAACTTATCCGACAAACTTTAAGGGCTAATTCTACAATAAAAATATAAAAAAACTTCATATGAAATATGTCCTAAAAGTCTTAGTTTTTGAACTACAGGGTGTTAAAAATTTAAAAAATTGTGTTGTTTTATAATAGTTTTATACCAATATAGATATTTTGAAAAATTTGGGGTACGACTAGGGTTGCCTTTTTTAGAAAACCAAAAGCGGGAGGTCATTGTCACGGAGTTTTAAAAAAACGGAGATTTTTTCTGCGCATTCGCCATTTCAGCGTAAATTTAGAAATTTTATTACTTTTCTATATCCGCGAACAATACCAAACACTGCCACGAATAATACCAAGCGCCGCCGCGCGCTGCGTATTAAAGCTAGTAAGCGATAAATAAACACGTGGTTCCGTTTTTGAAACCGATCAGCTGATGTGTCCGCGCCGGTGATTTACCGGGAGCGCTGTTGTCAGATTGTTTATAATAAATTATTACATAGTATAGTGACTTTTTATTTATTTTTTAAATTTTAATCCGGTAGTAGGTAATGTTTGAAAGCGGAAGTTTTTACTATTTTGCCGGGAGGCGGGAGACTTGTCAGAAGAGCGGGAGACTCCCGCCCAAATCGGGAGGTTGGCAACCCTAGGTACGACTCCTATGCACTACAAAGACATTTTTAGTATACAAGAAAAAAATAGTTTTTCACCAGTGTCGTTTATGAGGGGTTTAAGGTAAAAGTAGTAAAAAATGATACGCCACTGCATTTTTCTAAAATAAAAATATTTTTTAAAATTTCCATTTAGTTTAACACAAATTTGATATTAACTTTTGTCATTTGATGCACGGTTTTCGCGTAAATAAATAAAATTCATTTCATGGTATGGTCAAATGCCTATCTAATTAAAAATAAAATATTAAATTTTTACTGTAGAATTTGGATATGATCTATACGAAATGACCGTGTTGAGAAATGGTTTTGATTTATTTACGCGAAAACGCATGGATCAAATAAAAAAAAGTCAAAAAATCAAATTTGTTTCAAACTAAATAAATATTTTAAATATTAGTTTTATTTTAGAAAAATACATTAGCGTACAATTTTTTCTTTAAAAATATTTTCCTTAAACTGCTCATGAACGACACTGGTAAAAATTAATATTTTGCTTGTATGCCAAAAACATTTTTTGGTGCATAAGAGACGTCCCCCAATATTTTATTAAATATCTAAATTTGTATAAAAGTTATTATAAAAAACACATTTTTTTTAAAACACTGTCGTTTAAAAACTAAGACGCGTAGGACATATTTTATATAAAGTTTTTTTTCTTAACCATCGTAAATAAAAATTATATTTTTGTGATATAAAATCGAAAAAAAAACATTGTTTTGTTTTATTATTGTATAGTTGCATTCTTAAATTTCAGTAAAATCCATTTCATTATTTAGAATAGGGCATATTAGCTACCTAGAAAAGCGTCACTATTTGCTATCTGGAAAGGGATACCTGTCGTAATGCCCTAATAAAAGCACCTACTTTTTCTCCCTCCACAAATTAGTACTTCGCATAAACTCATAAAATAAAAACTAAAAACGCATAGGACATATTTTATATGAAGTTTTATTTTATCTTAACCATCGTAAATAAAAAAATTTTGTAATATAAAATCGAAAAAAAAATTATCGGTTTGTTTTATTATTGTATCTATTTTGTGTTGTATTGTATCTATTTTATTATTGCATTCTTAAATTTCAGGAGAGTGATTTTTCAAGTATTTTTAAGGTAAAAGTTCCTATGAACGTGTGGTCTAAGATGCTTCGCTTTCAAGATACAGGGTGTCAAAGTTTTATTTTTATTTATGTTTTTTCTGCATAATTTCCTAAATAATGCCGATTTCCGAACGAAAATTGGTACCTGGGGGTTTTTGACATGAGAAATTTGAATTTGTTCTTAATTTAGCTCTTACTTGTGAGGGCGCTAGCCACATGTATATTCTCACTTTCAAAGGCTCATGACTTTTTGTACAACCCTGTATTTACATTTTTGTTAAAAGAAATGGATTCCTTAGTCATTTTACGTAAAAAAGGTACTCTTATTAGATGACGCTAGGAGCAACCGTTTTCGAAATATTTTAGTTTAAAATAATCGATGCATACGCTTAGTAATAAATATGCTAAGTAAAGACCGCCGAAAATGACGGTTTATCAAGTAGCCGGTCTTTACTTGGCATATTAATACTAAGCCTCCTAACGTGATGCTTTTACAAAAATGACTAGAAATTTCTTTGTAAAAAAATAAATACAGGGTTATCATGAGCCTTTGAAAGTGAGAATATACATGTGGCGCGCCTAAGTAAGGCTAATTGCTATCTAGAAATGGATACCTGTCGTAATGCCCTAATAAAAGCACCTACTTTTTCTCCCTCCACAAATTAGTACTTCGCATTACAAAAACCCTTTTAACGACAGGTAAAATTAATATTTACCCAAAAGCCTTCTCTCAAGTTTAGTTACTTCAAAATTAGAGAAATTGTTGATCAGTTTTGTTTTGGCGTATAAAGTGCAAGTGCCAAAAAAGTTATAGCTATTTTATTAGTAAAACTAGTTGTACAGTTACTGAGGTCTTATAGTAACTAACCTATTTTTTAAACATATTCCACTAAAAATCAAAGAAACTATGTCTTGGCGAAATGAATTTATCCAGCAGGAGCTTATCGCAGCACTGTAAGTATATCTTAAAACATATTAAAAAAACTGCATATTTTTCATTTCAATATTTTTAATATCGAAAGACCATCTTAAAATATCCTAAAATATTGTTTTCTTGTTAAAAGGAGCTTTGCTTTAATTCGTCAAAACATATTTTAAAAAACTGATAATTTAACGGTTTTTATTTTTTATATCAAAAGGCCATCTTAAAATACCATAAAATATATATATTTTTTCCTAATTTAAAGGTGTTTTGTTTTTTTTTTCAATAAGTTTGAAGTCTTTTTTGTCATTTTTTAGTATATCCTTTATAACAGTGATGGCAAGACTTGGCACGCGTGCCCAAGTTGGCAAGCGAGTTAAAAATGCAGACATGCCAGCATGTTGCATTTTTTCTTCCGTAAATGGGTGTGGAAGTGAAAGGAAAATAAATTCCTGTTTATCAAGTAAAAAGTAAATGCTTACCTTTTTTTGGCTCTTCAAAATTTTCTTTCCCTAAAAAGTATTTTGTGGCACGCCAAAGACATCGTTTTACATTTTTGTACAAAAATGGCATGTTTATACAAAAAGGTTCGCCATCACTGCTTTACAAAATACTGTATTTTTAGTTATGATTTGTCTAAAAATAGTTTTTTTGTGTAAATTTTAGTTTCAGAATATCATTAATTAAAAGTATAACTAAAGAGTGGTTTCAATAAATTTGAAATATGTTTACTAAACCTTTTCCTAAATTTTCTAAATTGTTTTTGTTTATTTTTCTACTTTACAAATCTCAAAAAAATCTTGCATTTCTTTACAATGAATTTTATACATTTTGTAATCTGTGTGATTGTTTCTGTGATCTGAATACGTAATAAATAATTTTAATTTTTGAATATTTAGCAAGCATACATACCAAATTTTATATATTTGTTTAACATTCTTAATTATCAATATAACAAAAATCTATTTAAAATATTTATTGTTCCTTCCTTTTAATCGATTTTGGTATTGTGCCGATTTCAGAGTATTATTGGTCAAAATAATTAGGTCATTTTTTCTTTGTAAATTAATTAATACTAAAATTTAAAAGTGTTTAAAGTAAAATATATTTTATTATAAGATAGTGAACTAGTAAAAAAAAACGTGCACAATATTGACTTTTATGAATTTTAATTGATTGTATATTTCAGTACCATCATATATATGATTTTCATTCTTTTTTGTATTTTTTTAATACTTTTTAAATGGTGTGTTTTAAAAGTGTTTCAATTCATGTCCACTTTTCCATAGTAGGGGAGCCCACAATGCTAAATGGGGATTTACTCGAGCGTCATAGAGACCTATTGGGTTGCAAAGCTTAAATGATAATAAGACAAAAATATTATATAAAGTATACATTTTTATCGGTGAGAGAAGTGGCTATAGACTTTTAAATACGTCAAAAAAAATACTATTATTATTTCATCTTGTGAAAATCGTTCGGGTTGTATCGAATTATATATTTTTTGTTATCCCTGGATTATTTTCTTCAAAATAAATAAATAGCCACGCTCGAAAATGTTAATCTGACGTTTTTCTTTCTAGCCCTCTGTTGTCTTTAAGTCACTCTCAAATTGTCAGATTAGTGGAATATACACTGTTTGGCATGTAATTAACTGACCCTATCTTAATCTGATGCTTTCGACGATTTTTGATGGATATATTCTTGTTTTTATGATCGGCCCTGTATACGGGGCTCATATTTGGCGAAGGAACTTAACCGGGTACAAGATATTCTTCGGTATATTAATCTTCTGCGCTGTAGTAAATCCCGAAATCCCCCTTGGGCTCCCCTACCACTATATTTCTAGTTGATTTAGAGGACACCAATTTAAAAAGCAAAGGTTAAGGTTTAGGTGAAAAATGAAGGGGCTAGTTTTAAAGTGTACAATCTCTTAAATCAGATTCTTATATTACATCAAGTAAAAAATAAATAAAGAATTTATACTTTAAATGTAGTGCAAATTTTAACAATATCTTATGGATATATTCAGGGTCTTAAAATTGATTTATTCAAACTCACCGCAAAAAAAACCATTGGGATTTATCTCACTGTTGTAATAAAAAGTATAAAAGGAGAATATACACTTTAAAACTAGGCTCTTAAATGTTCTTAACCAAGAAAATAATACTACAAAAGTAATAACAAACAATTTATTTATTTTTTACAGAGAAAATGCCTTACGTAAGAATGACTTTCCTATAGATATTACAGGGGAATCCGTGGAGAGAAAAATTTACCAACTGACCACCAATAGACAGGAATATTTTCGAAGGTTTTATAGGGCTTTACGAAAGATACATGAAAAAACAGGTGGCGTTTCATTTTCTCTATATGGATGATATTGTTTATTAATAAGGCATGTTAAATTATGTAAATTTTGTTAGGTTTTTGTAGTAAGAAATATGTAAATAGGAATTTAAAACATATACCAGAAAGCTATCTTTAATACTTTAAATACCTTTGTAATGTTTATTTAAACCCTTTACTTGAAACAATATATTTTGTAATTATTTAGGTATATAATTTTCAGTATTAAACAAAGTGTTTTCTTTAACTTTCTTTTTTTTGGGCTTCTTTAATCATATAACACCTTGCGTCAAATAGGCAATATAGGCTAATACAGGTTGTCTATTTACTCTACCGACAAACTTCCTTTACTTTTTACGTAGAATGCAGTGGAGTACTCAAAATTTTTCAAAATTATTATTTTTAAAATATTCACTATGATTTTTTTTTAATAGAACCCCCTGTATATGTGCCAAAATATAAATTATAATTTAATAAAAGCTATTTACCAAACAATAATTTTGTTCAATTAAATGCTACCTACCTAGACTTTCATGACAAAAAGAAAACACTAATAAGCCTTTTTTAAATTGTGACAGTGTATATTTATATAAATCAACACTGGGATATATTTTAACAAGCTTGTAAATGGCAAATACATTTCTTGATAAATACACGGGATGCTCCATTATGAAAAAGTAAATGTTTCTTAAACAATAATATTTAGAAAAAAAGTTCTAACTACTCCACCGAGGTTTTACGAAAAAATTATGTACGAATCCGTTTTTACCCTTTTAATAAGTTGTCAGTCAATTAAGATACAAGAGGTACGTACATGAAACGGCAATATTTTCAATTAAAGTGTCTATAGTCACACTCCACGGATATCCGTGGATTTAGTATAAAAACATTTTTAATTTAATTCTGGTTTTGGTTAGTTTTAGTTAATTTTAATTAGCTTTTACATCCAACAGCATACAATCAAAGATAAAACTCGACTTGTATATCGGTGACTATAATTTATTAAAGTCACGGAAAATGTTAACTCATATAAAGCTATATGGGAATTACAGGCACGGATATCCGGAGTGTGGCTATTTCTATAGCCTGTGCTTTTGACCAATTTTTAATATCGCCCGGTAGTCAAAGACTAAGATGGTTACTACGGCTTTGTTTATCTAGCTCAGTTTTGCAAAAACCACAAGGTTCTATTCATTTTATTAATAACTAAGACACTTCGCAGGTTCAGCCAAAATGGGACACTCTGTAGTTTCAAGGAAATATTCATAATTTTATTATCGTATAGACCTCTAACAAACCTTTGTATGTTCATAATAGTAAAAGGTTTCTGCGATAAATAGTTCTTGTTATCGTAAAATATTATTGTTGGCTTTTAAGTTCAGAAAACAAAATCTAAAAAGAGGAATTTTTAACAATGCAATTCCGCATTTAAAAATTGCAATTGGAATAAATAAAAAACAAAGCGAAAAAAATCTAGGTAAAACTAAAAAAAAAGAAAGATTCTAAAAGAGGAAAAAATCAGTAAGACATGTTCTGACTCCCGGAGATGTAGCTCTATTAATTATTTATAAATTTTAATTTAACGTTAAAATCGAGTTCCTTTCTTTGTTTGACCTCCGGACAGTGCGGACGTGTATAGAAGACTACAAATTTTCTTCCCGGAGTGGCGGTTAGATGTGCCGTACGGTCGTTTTTACCTTCGGGGATCAAGGAAAGATTCACGCTAAATTGACGGCATCTTTCTTCTGGATCTAAGCGCTGTGAGCGAAGATTCGTATAAGCTGATGGTATCTTGTTTGGTGGTGAACACGAGGCATTTCTCAAATAGCGGGAAATAGGATGGGCGTGCCATGTGGGAAAGTGAAGGTTATACGTAACACCAGTAGCAGGTCTTGGTTTGACAGCCGACATTTTATGCTTGCATCGATTATAGAATTATTTTTGTTAATTGAGTTCCGCGCTGATGTTCTGGTAGCACCCTACCCGCCGCCGCCAGGCGAAAGTGTGCAGTACAAACATACAACCAAACATACCAAATATTTTTTTATATAATATTAAATATTGTCTTAACCGTCTTAACGCATTTTTGTTAAGTTATACAATTGTTAATTAACCGTTTATAGGCTTTAGTTGTCATAAAATCTCTTGTTAAAGTTTAAAAAATGTACCTATAATAGTTTTTTTTCGGAGTTCTTCTTATACAGGGTGTTTCACAACTTATCCGACAAACTTTAAGGGCTATTTCTACAATAATAAATTTGAAAAAAACTATTTATAAACTACTACGGGTGTTAAAAATTAAAAAAAAAAAAATTTACCAGTGTCGTTCATGAGAGGTTTAAAATAAATATTTTTAAGGAAAAAATGGTACGCTACTGCATTTTTCTAAAATATATATATATTTTTTTAATTCCCGTTTAGTTTCACATAGATTTGATTCTCTCGACTTTTTTATTTGATGCACGGTTTTTCGCGTAATAAAAAAAACCATTTCTCGGCATGGTCAAATCCCTATCTCTAATAAAATAATGAATATCAGGTAACTTTTTACTGTAGAATTTGATATTATCCATACGAAATGACCGTCACGAGAAATGGTTTTTATTTATTTACGCAAAAACCGTGCATCAGATAAAAAAAGTCGAAGAATTATTTTTTTTCAAACATAATAAGAGTTTTAAAAACTATTTTTATTTCAAAAAATGCAGTGGCGTACCATTTTTTAATTAAAATATATATAGCTTTAACCTCTCATGGATGAAGATTTTCTGGTATGCCAAAAAATGTCTTTTAGTGCCTAGGAGGCGTCCGCCAAATTTTTTTAAAATATCTAAATTGAAATAGAAGCTATTATAAAAAATCTTTTTTAACACCCTGTAGTTCAAAAACTCAGAACTTAGCACATATTACATGTGACAGTTTTTTTTTATATTTTTATTCTAGAATTAGCCCTTAAAGTTTATCCGATAAGTTGTAAAGCACCCTATATACATAATAAACAAGATTTCTTTTAAAAAGGTAAAACACATTTTTTAAATTTATCTGTTATATTTTTTTTAAGTTAGCAAAACATAAAAATCCGAAAAATAGTATTAAAAAGAATGTTTCTAAATGTTTGATTTTATTTGTTTTTTAATTAATATATTGCGTTAAAAATGTTTGCAAAACAAGTTTTTACGTTTTTTTTTGATATTTTATAAAAAATAAATAACGTTTACTAACTTTTAAAACGAAATCTATTTTATTATGTATATAAGAGCTTCCAAAAGGAAAAAAATATATAGGTACATTATTTAAAGTTAAACAAAGGATTTTAGGGTAACTAAAGCCTTTCAAAAATTAGATAATTATTAATTAGATAACTTTAAGAAAAATGAAGTTAAGAAGATTTTGCTAAAAAAACTAGTGTCTAGATGGCACTATAACTTATTCAGATGCAAAAATAACAAACCAAAGTTATAACGTTAAATTAAAATTATAAAAAATGGAGCTAAAGATGGGTCCATATACACAAAAATGATAAAGTAAAGAAACCCTTTTGTGAACAATGATTTATTGCAGCAAAAATATTTAACCCGACGAGTTTATAGTACAACGCCACGTGCCACAGGTTTTATAATAGGACAGAGGCGAAATAAGTAGTATGTTTTGTAAGTAGGTGATACGTGTTTTAGCAATGTATTTTTTTATTATTTATCTAAAAATATGTAATCAGGCTCTGTCTGAGGCTATGTGCATTTGAAAAGGTTTGTTTACTTTATCATTTTTTGTGTACTTGGCGGCATCGCTTTCAGAATGAATTAAATATGGACCCATTTATACAACTCTAGGAGTTGGGACAAGTCCTACTGATATGTTCTCCTCTTTTAAGATGTTTTCAAACTTCACCTTCCTTCAACATTTTTTTAGCTATAGCTACAAAATGGAAACGTTTACTTTTTCGTTTTTTGTTTAAATAAGAATTGCAATTTTTAAGCACGGAATTATTTAAAAGATTCCCAGAATTTTTTTGTGAATTCAAAATACCAACAACCATATTTACAATCACAAGAACTATTTTTCGCAGAAAACTCACTTCTCAAATAGACTCGTAATTAATAACATAACCATTAAAATGATCTAAGTCCTGTAAGTAGGTATATACATATTTGTGTTTGGACGTATAAAACTGATTTGTATATCGCTGATAATATAAGTGTTAGACCACAGGTATAAATTTCTGTTCAATTACTATATTGTTTCTTAAAACTTTGTCTACCTAACCCGGAATAAAAGTAATTTAAGAAAGTATTTCCAAAGGATATGAAAGGTTTTTATAATTAGTTAATGTTAAGACTTGATAATGGAAAATTGGTGTCTAAGCCTAATATTTTTGGATTATTATTATTCCACATTGTAATGTAGGCCTAATAATTTATACAGGGCGATTCTTACCTCCACGAAAATTTTGAAAAATTATTGCTAAGGAAAAACAATAATTAATAATTATAAAAAGTTAGTAATGGTATATTATGGGACGGGCATGGAATGTTCATTTTCTACAAATATGAATTTTGCAGCACGAGCCGCACGCGAGTGGAAAAAATATTTTACTTCCTCGGACAATTGGGCCACCTTGCAGTGGCAAATTTACCTATTTTGCGCCCGTAGGCTTTTAATTTTTGCCGCCCCTAATTTTTGTTACCTTAGTCCAGATTCTCATATGACCGTAAAAAAATCTGGGGAGAAAAAAAAGGCCTTCTACATAAAAATAGTTATTTTTTATGCAAGGAAAAAAAGCTCTAAATTCGAGCTCAAGGTTGTGTTGTCTCCCGACACAAAGCAAATGGAGACAAAAAAACTGAGAGCTAATATCTAAAGTTTTCCGTGTATAATACACCTTTTTTTTCTGGTGAAAAAACGATGACTTAGTGTTCGAAAAAAAACATATTACTGGAAAAAATGTTTCACTTCTTTCCTACGAAAAAAAGAGATTACATGAAACGTTACATTTAAAAACACACCAACAGGGATAAAATAATTTTTTTCCCTTCACGGAAAAAAAACATATTTACAAACTGCCTTGATACTTACATAATGTCATATTTTTTTAATGTTCTAAATTGAAATAAAACATTTAGGAACCTCAAAAGTTTGCTTATGTCGGAGTTATTTTAAGCGAAGTGAGCAGCGCGGCTCGACCGAAACATCCTTATGTTACTGTACCCTGAAGGTGATTTTGTCGAGCCGCGCTGCTAACCGCGTTCCTCGTCGCTCCGACATAAACACACCCTTAGCCTGCTGGTAAATCCAACACTGCCACCCTGTATGCCTACTTTTTTAAAGGTAGTGTCTCAATACATGCAGGTTTATTTATTTATACTTTTATTTGATTTATAAGGAAGGCACATAAGTCATTTAATATATTTCAATAATGTGGTGCTATAAACGGAAAAAAATTGAAAGGCGTTGTGTGCTATAAGAGTGTAGCGCAAATATAATGTTAAATATGTATATTATTGACGTTCTAAGTATAATTTTTTTCATTAATTTTCTGATAAGAAAATCAACGAGTCCTAAAGTTTTGTAAGTGAATGATAGTACCTAAAAACAGTAACCAAATATGAATCTTGACTACATTATAGTAGTATTGAAAACGGTTACATGAAGTTCTGCTACAAAAGTATTAAATACTACTGCACATTATTTGCTACAAAAATGGAGCGAGTTGTACTCCAACGTGCACTTGGGGCCTATAGTGCTATACATTTGCTGTATTTCTTTTATGCTCCAGAACCGCCCGGAACGACACCATAAGTGTTCCTTTTACATTTTTTGACATTTTTTCATGTTGAAGAACCGTTCTTGACACTATTGACAGTTCAGCGAACGGTTTAGAACGGTTCTACAAGGTAACTGTGTATGTTACAATTTTATGAACATTTACCAGATATTGTTTTCCGTGTAAACACCAATTTAAAAAGCAAAGGTTAAGGCTTAACTGAAAAATGTTCTTGACCAAGAAAATTACTGGAAAAATATTAAAAAAATATTATTTTTTTACAGAGAAGATGTTTTACGTAAAAATAAATTTTATGACGCTACTCGACAGCAATACTTTTAAAGGTTTTACGAGACTACAAATGATATTTGAAACAACAGGCTAAGGCCATTTTACCTATTTGGATAAAGTGTATAAGGCAAGTTAAATTATGTAAATTAGAATAAGTAGTAATTTTATTTCAATTTTTAATCTATATAGCTAAAATTCCTAAAAGTATTATTTTTTTTGTAGTATTTTTTTTCAGTAGTAAACTGCACGATGTGACAGTTCAGAAAATTGTATTATATACATTAAAAGCGATATATATATTTCCGGATAATGCTGGAGCTGGGTTCAAACATATGCTTTTCCTACGAGTTAGACGTACTATTTTTTCCTTTGATCAAAATAATTCATTATTTTTTTTTTGGTAGCATATAATACAATTTTTTCTTAGTTTATTAAATATAAACATCATTTTTATTTATTTCAGTATAATATGTTCCTATGGTATAAAATGGGTCTTTTTGTTTATTGAGGGTATCCATTATTGTTAGACTTTATAGAACCTTGCCATATTATTTTCATGTGTTCCAAATGAATCCAGAAGATTGCTGTTTATCTTTTTAAATTTAAGAATGGTTTAAATGATTTTATTGTGCACAATATTGACTTTTATTAAACGTAAACGTGTATATTTTAGTACCATAATATATATGATTTTATTTTTTTATTGCAGTACTGCAGTAATATGTGCCATTTATATGTTTTTTTATTATTGATTCTCATTTTCTTTCATTATGAATTTTCCGAATATAATGGTAATGCCGCTAATCCATATAGATGAAAGTGCTTAGGAGTCATCTTAAAAAGGTTGGTTGATAATGACCATGTTTCTTTTTATTATATTTTTTTTACTTTCGACTTTTCATTTAATTTTTCAGAGAAGTTGTGTCCAGAGGCTTTCTTATTTTTCTTATTTGCGAAAGCACAGGGTGTTCCGGAATATGTGGGCAATCTTTTGATTCATATAGAACACATCAAAATAATACGACAAGTCCCTATATTTTTTTCCTAAAGCCCCCTTTACAGATATGTGTGCCCTTAAAGGACACCTCTGAAAATCTGTTTTTCTTTAAGAATTTTTTCCTTATAAAGCATTTGCATTTATTAGATCGCCAAGGATAGACAAACCCTTACAAAATAATGCAAATTATTTTTACACCTTATACAATAAATTAATTTTAAAAAAGTATTTTGGGTTGCTTAAACCCTTAGTTAAAAAGCTCCTGTTCGATGTCGATAAATTGAAGCGTTTTTGACAAAAAAAAATTTTGGGTTAGTAGGGACATCTAAAAATATTTGATCATTATGTTAAAATTAGTATTGTGAATGGTCTTATAATCTTCGATAATATAATAATTAGAGATAAATTATTAAATATATCCATTCTTTAGCAAAAAATTGTCATATTTTTTTATGTGTTTTATATGACCCTGCATATTGTAAACCTACAATTACGGTTTTTAACTAAAATCGATAAGGTGTCTGTACGCGTATGTTCTCATAAATTATAAAGTTAAATTAAATTCACAACATGAATTAGCACTCTATCAAAACAGATGCATTTAGAGCTAGACACTTCAGCTGCAGCTTAGCAAACACTATGCTACAAGGATTTGTTTCTTTTTTTGATGAAACGTTATTTTTTTTTAAATACATATAAAAATACAGGGTATTCAGTAACTCAACCAATAAAATTTAGGGTATAGTTCTACAACGAAAATTAGGAAAAAACTTTATATTAACACACGTTCTAACGTTTTGGATAGTTCTGGTTAGTTGTGGTTAGTAGTAAATTAAATAATAATAATAATAATAATAATAATAATAATTTTCTTCTAGGCGATAGAAGACATTTTTTGACATACAATAAAAAGACATAATTGGTTGTTTAAGGTAAATATTTTATCTGACCGGATTTTATTGCAACTGCAGGGTATCTTGGTTATTAAGATGGAGACTTGCGGTTTTTGCAAACCGTTGCTACTTTTTGATGAAAATGCCTTGTAACTTATAACCAAAGTAAAAACTGATATTAGTAGATATTTTTACCTAGAATCCAGTCGTGGACTTACAGATGTTTTTTAAATTTTTATATTTTTCAAGATATGAACCAAACATATGATATTTCTTATGGAACACCCTGTATACATATTTAGAATTCTAATTCTAATCTGGTTTTAAACAAATCTGATATTCTGCCTTTTTTGTTTCGTGTACAGTTTTTGCGTGAATAAATAAAAACCATTTTTCGGCATGACCATTTCGTATAACATGTCACCTTTGTTATTTTTATTTGTGACCAATTCTTACAGAACGACCTCCAAATGTTGATGTTATGGTGCGAAATATATTTATGTAGCAATAAGTGACCATGAAATTTTAAACCCTTTATACTTATTTTAGCATCTTTGACCAAATACTAAACACCTTTGACCAATTCTGTACTTGTCACTAGCTTTTAGAATTTGTTTTTTGAATCTAAAATTTTTAATTTTGGGCAGCTCACAAAAATTTTCTTTGTCCTTGAATGTCCATTTATTACAGACTGCTTTAATCTTGTTGACCAATTAAATAATCATACTGACTAAAGTTGACCGTTTTGTGACCAATTGCACCATTTTTGATTGAGCCATGTATGATTAATTTGAGGCGCTAAAAATTTTCAATTAGCTTGATATTTTAAATACGCTGTAAAAGTTGTTGTATGGATGACCAATTCGTCACACTAATGACTATGACCATTTCGTGACCAATTCTCAGCTGTTTTTCAATCATCAAATTTCACATTATAGGCCGCTAAATAAATGGGGATGGGTGATTTATTAGTGTATTTTATAAAAAAAAGTTTCTATAAACATATGTCCGGACTTGATTCTTTTCTGAGATACTGGGTATTAAATTAAAAAAAAAAATCGGTACTTTTTAAATATCTTAAAAATTCGTTAAGTAATTGATTTAGACGAAATTCAGTACACATCTTTAATTGCTTGTAAAGCTTTACGAAGAAATAAGATTATTAGGTCCAGTGGCGTCTCAGTGGGCACCACAGCCAATATTATTGAGAAAAAATACGCTACTGACTTTTCATAAAGTTTTTATATTTTATTTCGAATAATCATAAAAACGCAACTTGTTAACCCTCGTATTTTCTTCGTATTTCACTCCGTTGTCGAGAAAAAAAATTAAGCCACTTTAAATTATTCTGAAAAGATAGCCTATAAATGGTTAATAAAAACACTCTACTAAACATTTTCTATTTTTTAACATTTATTGTTTTTTCCCTGTGGTCCCTAATTTAAAATTACATACCGGCTGACAGAACATTTATAAAATATAACATATAACATTTATATTAAAATAATTTTTGGTTGTATCAAGCGTTATACAATGTTCTCTGTATGTTTATGTATATCATATGCCCATCAAATGTTTTTCATTACAACATTTTTTGGCTGCATGATATAATAGTATTATAATTTAAATGCTACATAATTTAAAATAATAAAGCAAAAATTTTAATTGGTATGTATTTTAAAACCCTGTATTTGACCTTTACTATTACTTTTTTGACTTGAGGCAAATATAATCGAACACTAACTAATTGGCAATTTTTTTTAAAATAAAATTAGAAATTTAAATACTTTTGATAAAACACAACAAAAATTCCTTAGACAAGTAATATTTGCAAAATCCAAAATGATATAGCTGCGTGCGGTGCAATTTCATCAGGAATTCCCGGAATATACACAAACACAGTTATACAGAATAATGGCGGACGAAGTATACGGAGCCCGATATCAGGATAACAATTGCCTCCGGTGTTCTATTCAGTGGCAACAATGGCTCAAACCATTTATTATCCTGAATATAAACAGAAATGTTAGTTGATTGCAGATTTGGTCGAATTAAGATTAACAACTACCTATTTAAAGAAAATCGAAGAATTTTAAATAGTCTATTAAAGTAAAAAAGTCTGTATTAAAAACATTTAAAGTAACCTAATACCAAATACCCTTACCAAGTGAGCTGCTAAGAGCGGCTTTTACAATGTCGAGTCAATTCTTGAGTTACTATACTCCTACCCTAGAAGCAAAACCATATTTGGTAAATCTAGTGACAATGCAATTGACAGCTTTAAAATTTAGCTAAGACTTCAACCACATAATAATTTAACTTTGAGTTTGTTTACACGATAATGTAAAAACCGCTTTAAGTTCTGCATAGCAAAGACACATTTAAATTGTGTGTGCGTCACGTTTGTTAATACCCTAAAGCTTTTATTATATCTATAGCTACAATCTTCTAATCTATATGCTTTGTATGCAGGGGGTCGGTCATAAGGGGGTGCCATGGGGCCATGGCCCCCTTTAATGCCACATCCATTGTAATTAAATTAGAATTTAACTAATTACACCCCAAATTGCAAATATGGGCATTTATGTTGGTATGCCCCCCTCAGAAAGTTAATATGACCGCCCCTGTTTGTATGTTCTTATATCTGGAGAAGGGCGTCTACACAGGGACGTATTATCCATTAGGCTGACTAGGCTACAGCCTAGGGCGCCATGAAAAATAGGCGCCACACAGCGGAGTAATAGGCGCTAGACAGGGGGTAAAAAAAGTTTAGGTGTGGAGTGGGATTTTTGGTGACTAATTTCTTTCAATTTCTCTGTGAATAAGGTGGTTTGGAGTGAAATAGGCAAATAGGCGCGGAGAGGAGGGAATGACCTTTTTTTTAGTCATCATATTTTATTTCGTCGTGAAGTAAGGCGCCTGGCATTCAAAAGAAGAGAGGACTTTTTTTGTTCTTCAAAAATTTTTTGGTGGAAAATAGGTGCTCCGGGAATTCTAGCCTAGGGCTCCTCAAACGGTTAATCACGGCCCTGCGTCTACAACTCTCAACATTCTTGTTTTATTTCCAAAAGAACGGTTTGCCAAAAGCCATTTTTTGTTATTAATACGGTTTAAAACATTACATTTTTCTTGCTAAACAGTGACGTCATATACGTCACGTATTTAACCGTGTTTGAATACATCTCGGACAATGGTTTAAAAACAATATAGTTATCCTTGTCGGGCGGGCATATGCATTGAACTCATTAAAAACTTTTTTTCGGTCATTTTTTGTAAACTTTTAACATGAATGTAAATTGCAAGTGAAAAATGTTTATATCCAGGTGTAAACTAAAGTACATATTAACCCTAAAAATAAAAATCATATATCATAACCTAAAAATTTATTGGGCTGTGACGCAACGGTTTGAAAACCTACATTTTCTTGATTCTAATATTTATATTGTCATTTTCGAATACGGTTTGAACCACTCCGACGAATGCGTTTAGCAAGAAAATTTGACTTTAGTTGCACAATATTATTGGAAACAACAAGCGCAAATGAGTTTGCATCGTATTCAAGCGTACATCAACCATACTACTGGAAGAAAGGAACCGATATAGAATCTGTCTTACATGGTCCCCCATTTTCTTTTATCTACATAAAATAATGTTTGTACTTTTATACCCGGGCATAGAAGGCGTACATTGTTAAGCGCATTGCGAAAATTAATATTTTTCAACATTTTGATGGAGAAGATGCAACAAATTTCGTAAAGGTCCTTTCTAAAGACGAATAATTGACATCCACGAATAGTTAAGCCTGCTGATCAAACTGCGTTTTGGTATAAAAATATTTGTAATCACGTGGCCTAGTGCCAACCTTTTCTTAGAGACTTAGAAAATAATGTGCCACGTTACTCTTTTTCCATTAAAAAAAGTTGATAGTTCCTCTTGGCAAGAGGCTTCGTGACCACAAAAAAAAATTATGGCAAAAAGTAGTTTTAGTGAGACCCTCTTGCTTAACTTTTACCCAATCCCAATATCCATTAAAAAGATAAGATAGAGGGGCAAATAATGACTAATTTTCTCTTTATATCGCTTTTAAATTATGTATAAAATGTGGACCACTTTTAAAACAGTCAAGTAGATGCTGTTGTGGAACAACACCCACATTTTATTTTATTTAATCCGCTTAAAGAGTTAAAAATATAATAATAGCACATATTATGAATATGTGTAGAACAACGGTAAAACTGAATAGCGATTTAATATCCATTTAGTATCTAAAAAAATTAGAACAATAGCATATGAAACCTAATTAGTTCTAACTGCATTATGGGTCAAATATTTGTCCCACTAGCCACCACGTACAATTCCGTTATTTAAGTGTTAAATTATGAATTTACATCCCCCCAACTTTTTGTTTTTTATCGTACAACATAAATAAAAACATCAGTTTGTTGGATTAATTGATAGTTTTCAAATCAGTATTTACAGTTCTAAAATCTCTTATTTTATCTTAGTTATTTAGGGTATGACAAGCAGTATGATTTTTTTTTGAAATGAAACACCCTGATTATCAATAGAAAAAATCTTTTAAAGAGCTTTAAAAATACAATTTAATTATAACTATCTTTATAAGTTTCGAAAATATGCCCATTTAAATCTAAAAATAAGTGTAAATATCAATTATAGCCCAGACGGAATACCTGAAAAAAAAAAAAAATTGCTTTACAGCAAACTATTGATATTGTTTTTGTTTTCGGTTTTTAATTTTTATCTTTACAAAAATAGGTCGATTAGGCTGAAATTTGGAGCAGATATACTTTTTATCATTCTTAAAATACTGTATTTTTCATCAATAAATATTTAGCCGTTATTATGAAAACTTACTTAAATAAAATAAAAATCAAAATTTTCAACCGCCATTTTGACTTAATTTTTTTCATCAAAAATGGTTTAAGGGCTCATTTTTTAGTTTTTGTTAACTTTAAATGCAAATGCAAAAATATACTCTTAATTGAAAAAATTGAAAAAAAAAAAAAAATAAAAAGCACAAAATATTGACATTTTTCATTATACTCGTACATTGTGTTATTTTTGTCGGAAAATTAATATTATTCGTTTTGTTATTTTTAAATTCGTCCTAGTTATGTTATTTTCTGTACTTTCACATGTTAATTTAATTATTTGCTTAGTCTGTTACAAACCTCCTCTCGTTCATGGGTCATAATTCAGGATACATTTGGTTAAATTTTTGCAACTTCTGGCAATGATTTGATCACACTGTCCGTGTAAAATAAATAATTTCATAAAATTTAAAGTCCACGCAAACTGTCATAAACGATATTTCCATGGTTACTTTAACAAAAAAAAATCTTTAAAAAAATATTTTTACAACAAGAAACGGATTTATTAAAAAATCTTGCTGATGATTTAGGTATAGGGACATGATATGTCATCTTAAAGCGTTCTTCTTCATCTTTAATTTTATTGATTATACAGGGGGTTTCATTTGAAAAAATGATCTTTTGACTCCTTTTAAGAATAACGGAAATAATAGTAATTTTAGCACGCCCTGTATGATATGGAGTCGATTTGCCGGTGCAAATTAAATACATCGTGTCTGTCTAAGCTACCACCAAAACATCAACTTTTCATGAATTGAAAGCACTAATTTACTTAAGTTTAATTAGGGCCATGTTTTAGCATATTTAACACAAATTATTTTTATCTCAAAACCGATAGAGATAGGTATAGGGCAATATTAACAAAAAGTATTATAATAAAAGGGCGAATATAAAAACTTGTTAATATAGGGGTGTTCCATTTAAACAAATAAAGTTTCTGGGACTTTTTGATAGGAGCGGCAACGTCGCAATGCTGAAAATCGTTTAGATCGATAGAACAGGAAAGAAAATGTAAGATGATAAATTTTCAGAAAAATCTGCGTTTTGTTTTCCATAAACGTCTAACCTACCATCGACCGTGAATCACCCTGTATTAAAGAAAACAATGTTTATTGTCAATTTTGTTACACTTAAATTAGCAGACAGCACACTATCGCGGAACGGAACAGAATGGAAGCGAACGGAAATTTTAAAAGCATATAACTAAATAGGAGTTATACTCGGTATTTCGATCCGCGATAGTGTGCTGACTCCCATTTAGTTATATGCTTATTTCCGTTCATTTCTTTCCGTTCCGTGATAGTATGCTGTCTGCTTATTTAGATTTCCACACTAGCTAAAGGTTTTTCCTTTAAAGCTAACTAAGATCACCGATGGCGGACAGGTTCGAAACTATTTGGTTCTCATCAGTACAGTGTAGGTGATAACAAAAAAATCAAAAAATCATTTAAGAAAACAAAATGGCGAATTAGCGGTAGCATATTTTCTTATAGTTTTTGGGAACATACAATTTAAACAGAATATTATTTGACTTTTCTCAAAAATAAAGATATGTAAATAATAATGATTTTAAGAAAACTTAAACTTTTATACAGACTGTCCACGGATGGGGTTAACAAAAGGACAAAGAGAACCAAAAATTTCATTTCTTGAAAAAAAGTCATTCTTTATAATAATTTTTGCTTAAAGTTCGCAAAAACTTTAAAAAACTATATTTTTATTCAAGAGTTTACTACCTTTATTTTTCATTTTTAGGCAAAATATCATTAAAAAAATGTATTTAGAATAGCATTTTGAATGACTTTATTAATGTTACAGGGGTATCAAAAAGTTTCATGAAACTGACTTTGGAGTTGTCAAAAATTAATTATTTTACTTTTATAATAAAATACTTTATATTTGCTTTTAAACACCTGCTTTCCCAAAATTCTACACAACACAATTTTTCAGCTGTAAACGAATGTGATCAAGTAGTGCTTCCGCCAACTAATGGAGTTTATTTAAATTTTGTATTATTGATTTTATCGATTGCAAACATGATTCTAAATGAATTTTCCCAATGACATTTTGCTTAAAAAAAATCATGATTTTTAAGTTTTGCGAACTCTGTTTTAACAAGCAAAAATTTTTATGAGGAATGACTTTTTTCAAAAACTGAAATTTTTGGTCCATTTGTCCTCTTGTTAGCCCCATCCGTGGACAGTCTGTATATAATAAAGAGTTATTCTGCTTTTCCAATAATGTAATAAAATTAAAAGATTATTTTAAAGAACTAAATTAATAACAAATTCTTTGATATAAAATAATTGTTTTTATTTAGGTTCTAAAAAAATTAAGAAATTAAAGTTAAAGTTACTCAGAGAGGGACGCAACCCTAAACATTTTTACAATATACAGGGTGTTCCCTAAATACATGCTAATATTTTAGGGGTGATTCTTCTGACTCATTTGAAGAAAAACTATTTTTTAAATATCCTAACTATTCTTTACCCAATTTTGTTTTAATTTGAAAATAATATTATAAGCATTAAACGGGTAATTTATCACTGATTTATTTACTTATAAGTCCAGTGGCGTCACGAGAGGCAACTGAAGAAATATTTCAAATATAACAAAATAACCATACGCCACTGTGTAAATGTGTGTAAAATTTTTATGCTTTTTTAAGATTAAGCAAATAAAAATACAGCTCTTATGTTTCCTAATTTTTTTCGTATCTTTCTAGTTAAAGAGAAAAAAAATAAAACTCACTTAATTGCATAATTTTAGACCATAAAAGAAGCATTGCGGATCTTTATTTTTTAAAAATTAGGTTTTTTAATATTTTATAACCAATTATGTAACAAAGATAATAAATAAAATACCATTTTAAATAAGGTTTATATCCAGGATAACAGTTTTTACTAAGATAGGTGTTCTCGAAATTTTTAAGTATTTTAAACATTTTAACACCCTGTATCTCAAAAGCTTAGATGTTTAGGGCAATTGTCCATATGAAGGTTTTTTTCTTTAAATAAGTCCAAGAATCACCACCTTAAATATTAGCATGTATTTAAGGAGCACCCTGTAGATTCAAGGGCTTCCGGATAATATTACTTTATGATGGTCTAATCAAAAGTCTAAAAAAATAAATATCTATAACTGATCCTTTGGACGCATCTCAAAAATGTGGAAATTAAAAAAAATACTGATGGTCTGACTTTGACACTACTTTTAATGAAAAGTTCATAAACTGGTAAAAGATACACATTTAGGTACCATTACCAGTTTAAAAACTTATTTTATGATTTTTATATCGCTTTAAATCATGTATAAAATTCGGACCACTTTTAAAACAGTCAAATAAACTTGTTGAACAAAACTCAAATTTTATCACATGTAATCCTCTTAAAGAGATTAAAAACACAATAAAGCACATATTACGAACATGAGCGATTTAATAATAATTTTGCATCTGGAAAAATTAGAACAATGGTTTTATTCGGTATATGAAACCTAATTAAGTTTAGTAGCTTACTCCATTACGGGTCAACTATCTGTCCTACCAATTAATGGCAAGGGAAATTTATTAAGGCATCGAGATCGTAAATTTTACAAAAATAAAGCAGTAACTTTAGCGAACAATAAAATTTGTTGATGGAATAATTAAAAAAAATAGTTTAATTTACTTTGATGATTTGTTACTTATCACCATTTTTTGTGGGCTTACTAAAAGGTCTAAATTTGTTATTTATACATTTAATTTTTTAATTATGTCCCGCCTCCCCCACCCGTTTTATTTTTTGAACGAACCAATTTAAAAATTTAAACTTTGGGATATGAAATAAAATTGATACATAAATTAATATTTAAGAGTAAAATTGACAAATAAAGATGCCCATTTTTTGCAGGCCATGTACATTTAATTTACTGGCATTGCCAACACTCATTAATGGCAAGGCATTGGCAAAAAGGTATCAAAAAGACACGAAAGTGGGCAATTTGCAGTTATTGGGCCACGTGTTGCAGATAATGTGATGGCATCCGTCATTAATAAGTTATGATGAAAAATGCGTTTAGGATGATGGCATCCATCATTAATAAGTTATGCCAAAAATGCGTTTAGGATAATGGCATCCATCATTAATAAGTTATTGGCAAAAAGATAACAAAAAGACACGAAAGTGGGCAATTGGCTGTTATTGGGCCACGTGTTGCAGATAATGTGATGGCATCCGTCATCCATCAATGATAAGTTATGCCAAAAAATGCGTTTAGGATAATGGCATCCATCATTAATAAGTTATTGGCAAAAAGATAACAAAAAGACACGAAAGTGGGCAATTGGCCGTTATTGGGCCACGTGTTGCAGATAATGTGATGGCATCCGTCATTAATAAGTTATGATGAAAAAATGCGTTTAGGATGATGGCATCCATCATTAATAAGTTATGCCAAAGAAATGCGTTTAGGATGATGGCATCCATTATTAATAAGTTATTGGCAAAAGATAACAAAAAGACACGAAAGTGGGCAATTGGCCGTTATTGGACCACGTGTTGCAGATATTGTGATGGCATCCATCGTTAACAAGTTATGATGAAAAAATGCGTTAAGGATAATGGTATTTATCATTAAATAAGCATTGCAAGTTTAATAAGTTGAATGTCCTAATATTTAAATAACATATTTAGAATTTTGTAATCGAAAAAAACGAGAAAAAAACAGGAAAACTTTATCATTAAAAAAATTACATAATATATATATTTATACAGTAACAATAAACCATAAAAAATTAAAGATATGTAATAAAATTAAAGAAAAAAGATAGTAAATCAAAGAAAACACTTTAAAATATCGGTCAAAATTAACCTAGCTAATTTTACCATTATTTTATTTTTATTCTCTCAAAAAACATAATAAATATTTTGTTTTACCTAACTTTTATTTGCATGATTTGTAACAATAAAATGTTATGAAACGGCCATTTCCTTTAAATTATGTCAAAAAACATAAAATAATGTTGTTTAGCTACCATTATAAATAAAACAGATCAAAAAATTGATCTTATGTTAGTTAAATACCAATGTTAATAATATGGTTTGAAAAGTATGAATATGCGTTGAAAGTTTGTCCTCGAAAATCCAATATTTATTTGCCTGCAACGAAAAGGCATGCTTTTTTTAATTAGGATTGGTATGCCGCCATTTTTGTATGCTTGCCGGCAATTCGCCTGCATGTAAAATTTATTGGCAATTAAGTGTTTAGTTGGGGATGACTTTATGCGTATTAGATGTTGGCAAAATATTTCCACCAATTGCCAATGCTTTACCATCAATGCCAATATGAAAAATGTATATTGCCGGCAAATAATGTTTGCTGGGTGGGGGCAAAGAACCATCTTAAGAAAAAAAATCATGAAAAGAGAGTACTTCATAATCCTATAATATAAAGCTAGTATTGCCACCTACTACAAAATACTTTGAAAATTACCTAATAACCTAATTGGGATGGCCATATTTCCAAAATTAATAAAGTTAGATATATGTAATATAAGCTATTTTCTTAAAACTTTCTTAAAGATCTTTCTAACGGTGATAATATACAGGGTAGAATAAAATGTATGTATCACATTTATCACCCCCAAAAGATCTTTAAAACAGCTTTAAGAAAAAACAACATTAGGTACGTCTGTTCATATATTTTTAAGCACATCTTTGTACCATATGTTACCACGCATCGCATATGCGATCTCCTCTTTTCCTAGCAACTCTTTGATCAAACGTTATTTGTCAGAAAAAAAAGCGGCTAAATGCTGTGCTGTGCTGTGCTGGATGAGCTTGTATAAAAGGATGGAGCAAAATATGTTTAAATATTATTAGCCATTCTCTTCTTTTAAAAATACAGTTTCTTAAAATGTGACATTATTTGTCAAATCTAGCTATGCAAAAATGTATTTTCCCTGACGCGTTCTTTATTATTTCTGATACTTGACAATTATGTCATGTCAATAGTGATCAAATATCGCGTTTTTGTAACCACGGAACACCCTGAAACACCATAACTACGGTACGAAACTTAAGAAGGTGATTTCTTATGCCTTTTAATATAATTTCTTCTAGTCCTAACTATATCCTACAGAGTGTTACAGAGTTTTTAAAAAGTAGGTATTTTTTAAATATCTTAAAAACGTTTAAACCGATATGAAATTTGGTAAACCTATTTAGTGTAATAAGGCGCTTATAAAGACCTATCTAGATTAAGATTATTGTGTCCAGTGACCTCAGTAGGCACCACTGCAAATATTATCGAGGAAAAAGTACGCCATTGATTTTATATATCTTATATTTTTTCCGATTAAGCATAGCAATTAGGTATTTTCTTTAAGTATTAGGTACCACAGAAAAAATATGTATTACTAAAAGTATTTATAAACAGCATAAAACGAACTTAAAAACTAAACAATTTTGCCTTTGGCAAATAAGAAAAATAACGATTTTAAATTAAATACAAGGCTGCTCATTTATTTTAAGGCAAATAATTGTTTATTTTTATTTTTGTTGTCTTTTTTGTTCATGTTGTCTATGGGTACATTTTAATTGAAATTAAACTGGTTTTATTTTTTTCTCAAAGACAAGAATAACACTAAGAAAATTTAAAAAGGGACAAGTTGCATTTTTATTTGATTAATCGAAAAAAAAATACAAAAGGCTGATAAAGAGTCAGTAGCGTACTTTTTTTTCTTAATAATATTGGCTCTTGTGTCCAAAGAGGCGCCCCTGGATCAAATAATCTTTATTTAGGTAGAGCTTTACAATCGCCTTATTACATTAAATAAGTGTACCACATGTTATCCAAATTGGTTAAAGGGTTTTTAGGATATTTAAAAAATATCGACTCTTAACGCCTTGTATCTTAAAAATAATGCGAGTCCGGACATATTTATGTTCATAGGAACTTTTTTCATTAAAAGGCATGAGAAATCACCCCTTAAGTTTCGTACCGTAATTAGGAAACACCCTGTATTATTCCGGTGTATTTTTAGTGATTTCAAAAATGTTTTTTAAAACAACACCTTTGTTTAATTTTTTCATAAATAAAATCCGATAAACCCCTTTATATGCTGATTTTTTAAAAATGTAGCGTTAGGGTTTTAGAGTTTAAGAGTAAAACCAATCTTAAATTTAACTTTGACGAGATCTGGACTACTTTTAAAAAAAGTAGACGGTGTTACGGAATTAAACCAAAATTTTATCACATCCAGCCAGCTTAAAAAGATTAAAAACCCAATAAAGCACAAATTATGAACACGAGTCGAGCCACGGCCCGCGCGATTATATCCAAATTCCCTGTGATTTGGGGTCCGCGAACTGGATTATAATAATATACCGGGTATCTAGGACATCGAAGAGGCAGCGAAGTGCTTTAATCGCTTTATCCGATTTTAATAACCCTCCATAAATTCGGTTTAAAATTTTGACGTGCGACTACCAATACACACAGTAATAAATCACTTTGATTTGGTTGTGATGTTACGAATTAATGTAGCATAATACTGTGTTGTTTTTTGACGTGATAACGTCTTATAATTTGATGGAGCCGGCTGCACGCACAAAAATACATGACTTATGCGGCGTTACATTTAAAGCTTGAAGTGCAAGCGAGAGCGCGGAAGAGGCACAATCGGCCTCCGTGTTCGTCAGCGTTCGACATCTGTTTCTCCCTTACTTTAAGCGGTCCGCGTGAATAGCTGCTATACAATAATACATTTACATGTTTTCGTCAAGTAGAAAGTGCAGTGAAAAGTGAATTGTTTAATTTTCTTTTGAAAAATGCAACCATTCCATCAGTATTTTCTTATGACGTTGTTGACTTTTTATCTTTTTGACATCCCACGAAGGTCTATGCCTAAATACCAGAGTACCGTGGGTGCCAGGGTTATTAGATGTTTAACCCATCGTTCCCCCTGTTCAGTCAACGTTGTCCAAGCACTGAAACATGCAGTTGCATTTCACATCACCTTTTAGACAACGCGGTAGTGCCCACCACGGTCGTTATTTTTAAATAACTACTACCTAAATATGTCTCCCCGCTGGGAATCGAACCGCCGACCTCTGGCTTCGAAGATCAAAGCTCTGTCCACTAGGCCACGGGAAACAAAAGACTTTGCAGACAACCGATTTTTTTAGGCTTAGAAAAGTCTGCAAAGGCTAAGTTACAACTAAGTTATAACCGTGAATGTTTTAAGAGAAAGTAAGAGGCGCATTTTATGGCTACTCACAACCGCATCGAGCCCGTACCGCACCTGGATTAACAATGGTAGGGAAAAGTGAGGCAGATTGATTCGAAGAATTTCAAACGTTTTTATGTCCTCAAAATATTAAACACAATTTTTTTTAACTAAGTCTATTGCATTATGTATTAATATTAGAACCAGGACTCCTTGTTTAACTAAAACAGATTTTTCTACTTTACCTCTGTTTCTTTTTATCCAAACTTTAGGTGCAGGTGGTAAAACTGTGTCAACCTTTTTGTCACCATTTATTATACGATCAGTTCTCACTTAAAGATTTATATGTATATAATAATGTTATTAATCTTATCCAAACTTTAAATACTATAATAAATTAAACGCCTGAATTATTAATAACATAACAATTAATTCCGTACTGCTTAATACATCGAAATCTACTACCCGAGTCTCGATGTTTATCTATACGAGACGCATCATAAACCAAAACTTGTATCTTACAAAACTAAGTGAGTAGCGGTAACGCACGGCCGCACGGCTGAGCTACGTTGCGAGCTCGTAGCGGTTATGTGTGAAAAGACCTTAATACGTGATTTAAGGATTTGGAGGCTTCCAGGAGCGCTGGTTAAAGGGGCAAAAAATATTATTTTTCTTCGGTTAAGCTTTAGGTACAGCATCGTTACCTTTTAGTTAATTAAGTTAAAATATATAGCTGTTTAGATTCTTATTTTATTTTTAAATAAGAAAAAAGTGTTTTAATTTTCGGTGTAACACATCGCTAAATTTTTAAAATAATATTTTAAAAATACATTTCAAATAATAAAACACACATATAAAACAATCCACAGTCTATGCAAATTATTATACGTATGGTGCTCATTAGTTGGTTGCCTCGGTAGCGCACTGAACAGAGTCATTTATCACTAACCCAGGTTCGATCCTCAGTCGAAGAGACATTTTTAGGTCGTCAAAATGAGCGGCAACACGAAACACGTCGTAGAAAGCTAACACCAAACCTATTTCAACTAAAACTTCCGGTATTAGTGTTATTTTAGTTATTTATAATCTCCATGCTGCATTTTTTCCATTTTATGAATTTAAGGTTTAATATGTACTATGACTACGATTCACAATTGCAAAAATATAGTTAAATAAAAAGTTTTAAGGAGGAACTTAAGGAAGTTAAAAAGGAATACTAAAAAAATTAATTTAATATAAAACAAAATATTTAATTTAAAATTTAATACAAAACAAGAAAGTGACCAAATATGGAATAGTATCGCTAATATGGAATACCGGCATTTCTCTTAAACGAAAACTTACACACGCAATTAGAGGGGTTTGTCTTTTTTTTAATGCCCATTCGCGAGTAGAAGTGGTAACATGCCAGTAGAGCAAGCCCTTTCGTCGCTGTAGCAACGTTTGGTTTTATCGCTTTCTCATACCTTTTTAAGGTTTTTAAAAAATACTACTATACTAAACTCAAGGAGAAGGACCTCCAAATATATATTAGGCTCAAATCTTTACGATATTTTCTTTTTGTCACCTAAGACAATATTTTCGATATATTTTAAAAAATATATATAAGTCGATTTTTTTGGCCCAGTCTAGTTTATAGGATTCCATATTTGGGGTACCTATTCCATATTAAGCTACCTTTATCATTTTTTAGTTTTTTTTATAAAATCTTAATTACAAATTAATCAATGTAACTAAAAATTTTTACAAAATAAAGGACAAATATATGATTGTTTATTAATTACTACAAATAGTTTTTATTTATTATGCGTAAAAAACAAAATAGTACCTATTCCATATTTGGTCACTTTTCTTTAATAATACTATAGAAAAAGCTTATTTTGAAATATCAATAAATATACAATATGAAAATAAAATACATTTTTTAATAATTTAACTGACGCAAAAATTTAAAGAAAAATAACTGAGAGTTTTTAAACAACCCTATTTACATATTATGTCTTCAAATGCTTTATTTGTATGTCCAAAACAATTAGATAGATATATTAAATGTGATATCTTTTAAAGAGCTCTTTGAAAAAAAATTATGGAGGAACAATATACAGGGTGTTTAAAAAAAACAACCAGTTTAAGGTATATTTCAAGACGAACAAATTTGCATCAACATTAAACAGAACGTTTGTAGTATTTGACCAAGGGGTCGGGGACGCAAAGGACACTTCTCGGAGAAAAGTTGGCAAGACTTGGTAAAAATAAAAGCTGAATATCAATCCAGTGGCGTCTAGAATTTGCGCATTTCATTTTGCATTGTTTTGGAAGTGATATTTGTTGAAAGTAAAAGAATTTACAACTTAATAACAATTAAAAACTGTTGTGTAAACGGTTGATCGGTAATTTTCTAGAAACCTGCGGCAACTCCGATTTTGACGAAATTTGGTATACGGCGGTTTTTGGGGCGCTGATTACGAATCTGAAAGATTTTTTGGCGGAAACGTTTTGTTCTCGAGATATTCATCATCAGACTTGAAATTTAAACTAATCCTATTTTTACAATAGTCCCCCTTCCTTTTGCACGCAATTCTTGATTTAAAGCTAAAGTGGCACACAATATTTGATTTTCACCTTTTAAAACCCCGGTTTTTTACGTATTTTACATTATTCTTGCATTTAATTGCATAGTTATACTTTGAATCATTTTAATCCCAGCAGTGGCGCCTTTGCCCTTAGGCTGAGTAGGCTGAAGCCTAGGGCGGCGGATTTTGGGGGGCGGCAAATAAATGGAAGTGAAGACTTTTTTTTTTGCTCTTCAATGAATAATTTTGTTGGATTTGGAATTCATTGTACCCACAATGGAAAAATGGAAGTGAGGACGGAAAAAGATATGGAAATGGGCGGCGAAAATAAAATAGCCTACGGGCGGCAAGGCTGTAAGTGCGCCTCTGAATCCCAGTGTGCCATGTAGCCCTATGTGTATGTATGGTTGCCGCATTATCAAAGAAAAGCCACGCAATTGAATGCAAAAATAATGTAAAAACGTAGAAAAACGGGGTTTTAAAAGGCGAACATCAAATATTGTGTGACACTTTAGCTTTAAATCAAGAATTGTGTGCAAAAAGAAGGGGGAATATAGGTAAAATAGGCTTAGTTCAAATTTAAACTTTGATGATGAATATCTCGAAAACATATTCGTGATCAGCGCCCCAAAAACCCCCGTATACCAAATTTCGTTAAAATCGGAGTTGCCGCAGGTTTCTAGAAAATTACCGGTTGTTCTACTAATACAATAAACTGTATATCTCCGGCACTGAACAACATGGCCGAAAAATGGGAGATGTGACGTCATAACACGTCAAAGCAATATGGCCCAATGTCGTGAACTTATATAGACCGACTTTGGTATTTGACAACATTACAATACAATATGAGCAACGCTGTTTGGTTCATCGGCAAGCAATAGCCGCATGTTTACATGCCGGGATTTAGTTAGATTGTCTTTTTTCCTCACATTGCCTATATGTTATGTTATTTAACTGAACCTGTATATTACCATACACTAAATAGCAATGTTTTTAAAAACTCGTAAAAAAGTGCAAGGTTAAAAACCAAGTTCTTAGAAATTAAGCATACAATTAGGATTAGGAGACTGGTTAAATAGGGCCATACTTTTTATCTTTTTTTTTTAAATTATGTTCTTATAGTATCACTAGAACCAGTAACGTAGCTACTATGAAGCTAGGCGGGGCACTGTCCCGGAGGCTCCAAGCTTGGGGAGCCACGGGATATGACATGACGTATGAATAAATATAGAGCTGAATTGTAATAAAAAGACTTTTTTCCTTGGAGTTCCTTGACATTTTATATACTTTACTTGGGGACCTACTTTATTTTTTGGCCCGGGGCCCTTGTTTACGTTGCTACGCCAATGACTAAAATATAAAAATAATAGGCAATTCCAAAAATACATAAATGTGTCGTTTAAAAACTCTTATAATAAAATATATTATAAACTACAGGATACAACAATTATTATTATTTATTTATTTTGACGTATATTTAAATGTGGCAGTCGGTACAGTTTTCTGTAAGCAATTTTTTTAATATGAGTGGTAACTAAAAAAACACACACACAAAAACATTTAAAATTGCCAATATCAACTCTTCTATAACTATGATAAATATATTTGTGCTCCAGGACTTCTTTCAGATCATCATTAAAAAAAAGAATTATCTTTTGGGTACTTAAGGCATTTTAAGGCTATCGTAGGACGGGGGAGCTAAAAAACAAAATGCAGTGCTAGTAAAAAAACATTAAAACATTAACTGACGAGAATCTTCCAAGATTTATGGATTTTTCATTTTCAGGCACATTTTTTAACATAAACTAAAATGGTTGACAATATTTTTTACTAATACAACAATACAGGTGTAAAAACGAACTCGCCGACCATAGGAAATTAAAAGCATAGGAAATATTCGAGGTAGAATGTGCTTTGCTCGTGTCGCCGTCCGACGAAAGGTGGAAGCGGTGGGCCGGCATCGACAGCCCCTGATCTCGTTCTGTTCGAATCGGAGCGCTCGTTGCAGCGGTGAATTGCAGGAGAGCACATAGCAAATTGGTGGAAGGGTTTCAATGCGTTTATCGCCTATGGTCGAGAATTTGGTTTCTATACCGGTATAAAATCAAAGGTGTTGGTATTAAAAATATTTTAAAAATATTTTTAGAAGTTAACCTATATGGTAATGTAACTTACTGTTTTAAAAATGTGTTTTTTTTTTTTAAATGGATATTTTTCGACTTTTTAAACAACAGTAAATTCAAAATTGTAAATGATAAAAAATATGTTTTTAGTTATTGTTTTGATTTTTATGTTTTTTAAAAAAATATATTGAAAACGGTTTTAAGTTAGCTGGAAGAACTATGTATTTGAGTGAAACATAATACTGAAGGGAATTAAAATAGTATTTTTTAGACTTATACATTTTCTTTCCACAGTTATTTAAATAATTCAAATTTTGTGTAGTCTTACTCTACCTAACTTAACATTTGCACTCTGAATTGACACCTACCTTGTTCAAATTGACCTGGGTTGTTGTATCCAGGATTGTTACCAAATTGTTGCTCTTTCGTGTCTGTAATATAAAAAGTTGCGAGTAAATTTAATTCAAATAAAGAAATAGATTTAAAAAAAAATTAAACTTTAAATTTACAAAACCATTTTGATTGTGAAAGGCTAAAAAATGGTAGCTTTTGGGCATTTGTTAAAAAAATATATATAAAAGTAGACACGTTATAAAATAGCAATTATAACAGTATGTCAGCGGATAGACTTTACTATAGGACAAATGGATCAAAAATTTTAAATGGTTAGGAAAATCGTGTATAGTAACTGCTTTTGCTTCTTACAAAAACAAGATTCACGTTGAAGAATTTGTTTTATTTTGTTTTGTACAGGGGCTCCAAAAACTACAAAAATGAAAAAAATGGACCAAGACAAAACTGCCTTTACCTTTAAGAATTAAGCAAAATGTCTAATAAAAAAGGTTTTTAGAATTAAATGAGGATCCAATATTTAAAATTTGATATTAGATAAACAAAAACTTTTGTTTTTTTTTGGTATCATATTGTTTAAATCATGTTTTACACCTTTTCTACGTAATTTACCTAGTTTTATATTTTTGTATTTAAATGTATTTGACAAACATGGACAATAATTATTGTGTTGTATTAAAACTTAGTAAATTACGTAAAAAGGTGTAAAACATGATGTAAAACAATCTGACACTAAGAAAAAAATGGTTTATTTTATGTAAAATTTCAGATGTTTACCATTTTGCTGAATTATTAAAAATAAAGGCAGTTTTGTCTTGATCCATTTTCACATTTCGGTACTTTTTGGACCCTTTGTACAAAACAAAACACATTTCTTTACGTAAATTTTTAAGAAGCAAAAGCAGTTACCAAATACGACTTCTTGAACATTTAAATTTTTGGTCCATTTGTCCCATTTTAAAGTCCATCCGGCGACATACTGTATATAAGGTATTATTAGTAAAAGTATACACGTTCAGCTAAATAAAAAGGTACACGGGCAATGCGTCAGATAGAAATCAGACAAAGAATGCCGGCATGTAAACAACATGATGCGTTATTTTCGCTTTGTTGTTGCTTTACTGGCAATATACTTTTAATTTGAATGAACGGGTATATTGTTATTTTAAAGGTAAATATCACTTTATTTCATTGTAAAATTTTATTGTTTAGAAAATATCAACAATTTTATACAAAGAACGGTAATTTTAATTGTTTTTTGTTGTGTAAGATGTTTATAGATATACATACATATTTGTGTTAAATTAGAAGACTTACCTAATGATGGAGCACTTGGAGGAAGTCCACCAGGACCACCAGTCCATCCTACTGCAGGAGGATAGACAGTTCCTTGCATAGGTGGATGAGGATTATAATGAGGTTCCCCAATACGGGTTGCTCCTAATGGTATGTGCCCGACTTTGGGGTACATTGTTATCTCCAAATCTTTATGCATGGAGGGCAGTTTTGCAATTGCCTAAAAATAAATAGTTCGGGAGGTAGCAACGTCGGGAAAACAAGAATTATAGGTTGCCTGATATGCCTATGTTGTTCTCCTTTCTCTCTAGGGTAGATCCTTGGCTGTCTGGCTGGCGGTAGCGGTTGCGTTGGCGCCTTGCTGTGACCTTGACATTTAGAGCTGTCATGGATATATCAGAAAATGCAGACCTTGGTCATATATTATCATTCCAAGTTTCATCAAAATATACCGAATGGTTCAGAAGTGAGAAGGGGGACGACTGTATAATTAACAATGATTAAAGTGTCTGGCAATAAAAAAATATGTTCGGTATATCTATCTAGACAAGAAATTGAAAATAAGGTTTCTTAAATATTTTTAAAACCTTGGATTATTCCTTGACAGCCCAGGATCTATCCAGAAAAGGAAGAAGAAAGAAGAACAAATAAAAAAATCAGCTGACCTAAAATTCTCTTTTGAAAATGTTGCTACCTCCTATACTAAAAATAGACGGATAAATATCTAAAAACCTGGTTATGTTTTTAGGTTAATTTTCTAGAAACCTGCGACAACTCCGATTTTGACGAAATTTGGTATACGGGGGTTTTTGGGCCGCTGATCACGAATCTGAAAGAATTTTAGTTTTCGAGATATTCATCATCCAAGTTCAAATTTGAACTAAGCTTATTTTCACTATATTCCCCCTTCTTTTGCACACAACTCTTGATTTAAAGCTAAAGTGTCACAAAATATTTGATTGATTTTAACTTTTAAAACCCCGTTTTTCTACGTTTTTACATTATTTTTGCGTTAAATTGCGTGGCTTTTCTTTGATAATGCGGCAACCATACATACACATAGGGCTTCATGGCTCACTGGGATTGAAATTATTCAAACTATAGCTATGCAATTTAATGCAAAAATAATGTAAAATACGTAAAAAAACGGGGTTTTAAAAGGTAAAAATCAAATATTGTTTGCCACTTTAGCTTTAAATCAAGAATTGTGTGCAAAAAGAAGGGGGAATATTGTAAAAATAGAATTAGTTTAAATTTCAAGTCTGATGAGGAATATCTCAAGAACAAAACGTTTCCGCCAAAAAATTCTTTCAGATTCGTGATCAGCGCCCCAAAAACCCCCGTATACCAAATTTCATAAAAATCGGAATTGCCGCAGGTTTCTAGAAAATTACCGTTTTTAGATATTTATCTGTAACCACAAATTATCATAATACCCTGTAACGGTTAAAATTTTTATAAGCTTTTTACTTACCTTGTATACATATTCCACTGAAAATAGGCCGCACTGTGCAAAATTGGGCAAAACAACATTTGGTGGTAAACTTATGTTAAACAAAAAGTATTTTCTCCATGTGCTCCCAATCCGACATCTTTTAAATCTACTAATATGTTAGTATCTTGTTTGTCGTCTCTACCTGGATCAGTAACTTTATAGGATATAATCTAAAAAAGTGAATAAGTAGTTACATAACATGATACACAAGATATTTAATGTCGATTCAATGGAAATATGACAAAAAAATGGAAAACTATATTCTTTTAGTTAATTTTTGAAAATCTTGTAATTTTTGATACATTTTAATAAAAACTATTTTATTTATTTTTTAACACGCTTTTATTAGCTTGGATTGTATCTATCTATCTATCTATGTAACGGAATCTTTGAGCCTAATTTTTACCAACTCCCAGCGATTCAATTTCTTTGAAACTTTGCACACGTATCAAGGACCGATGACAATGCAATAATTTAAAAACAGTATCCCGTTATCCTGATTAGGACCGCCAGGATAAATAAATTCCTTTACAGATCCTCTGTGTCCTAATACTACTCTTGACAAAATGGCGAAGGAATTTTTTAGTGAATAAACTGGAGCATTTATTTTTAAATATTGAACTTTAGTTAAAAATTTGGTTTTGTATTAGGATCGTGTGAGATCTTCAGACGTTATGCGGATAGAAGAATTGGACTGCTCTAAGTTAACGGGAAAAACCCCATGCAACAGTGAAGCTTTAAATGAAATGATGAGATTACGAAATAGTTCGTAAAACATTTCAGTATCACATGACCGCAGAAAACTAATTGATATATAGAACTAAAAATGAAAAATAAATAATAATTTAAAAACTTAAAAAACACGCTTTTATATGCAACCGAACTAAAAATTAGAAAATAATTTTTCATTACAAAGAGTTTGTCACTTCAGAGTAAAAAGCGTGGGGTGCATTTTACTATGTTTTCATAACTTTTCCCTCATAGATATTTGCAAATAGAATAATTATAACATTTAATATATTAAGCACCCCACGCTTTTTACTCTGAAGTGACAAACTCTTTGTAATGAAAAATTATTTTCTAATTTTTAGTTCGGTTGCATATAAAAGCGTGTTTTTTTAGTTTTTTAAACTATTATTTATTAGTACCAACAGAATTAGTTTATTTTATAAAAAAATTGCGAATAAGAAAGTAAAAAGTGAAGTGAAATTACATTTTTGTTATACTTATGACTAATATACAGGGTGTTAAACTTAAACAAAAATGTTTTTTTTATAATGCCTTATCCGATTTTAATAAAATTCGGCTGTGGTATTTTTAAAATTTTAAGTTAATTTGCTGTTAAGTGGTGCGTGGGGCGCATTTTAGTTAATATAAAAAATGTACGCCACTGACCTTTCTTGCAACTTTTATATTTTTTCCAAATAAAACATCTAAAAATACAACTTTTTGTCTTAATATTTTTATCCACGAAATTGTAGATGCCTGGACCATACAAGAAACATTAAGCATTTTTTTCTTTAAAAATTTAATGTTATAACTTCTAATTAGCAATAACGTAACAACAACATCAAATACTTCTTTAAAAACTTTAATGTCTGGTGTAACAATTTTTTTTTATTTTAAAATCCTATATCTTAATAACAAAAAATTTAAGGACCCTAAACTTTTTTATAAAAATTACTCAGGACTACGCGATTAAAGTTTCCTACCCCAATTATAAAACATCCTGTAAAGTTAAATTAAACAAAGAAAAAAACCTTCAACGGGAAGTTTACATAAACTTGGGTCCATAGATTCTTGTTGTAGAGAATTGAATTTTATGTCAAAATTAAGAGTATAAGCATTAAAGAAAAACACATTTTGTCATTGTTCATGTTTTTCATAAATATTCGACACCACAAAGTAAATTTTACAAAAATCTTAAATATGCTTTAATTTTCTTTTTAAATTTCGCTTCTTCTTGTACATTAATTAAGTTTTAAGGTGTTATGTAAAAAAATGACAAACACTTTTTTTACTTTTATGTTTAAACTTTAAATTTTGACATAAAATTCAATTCTATACAACATTAACACATACACATTGGTTATATTTAAAAAACTAAAGTTCTTTAATGTTTGGTATTTTTCATATTGTTACTTATAACTTACCCTGTATAATCCCAATCGGAGTAAAGTTTGGTATTTTTTAATTTTAAATCATGATTTTTCCAAAATGCTGATTTAAAATTAAGAAATTTTTGGTTCATATGTCCTCTTGTAACACCTATCCTGGGATACACTGTGTAATAACATAACTATTTAAAAAAAACATGTTTTTTTTATGGTTTACGAATAGGTATGTAAATAAAACTAATTTCTTCATAAAAGACAAAAATCGAGTAGTATGGAAAAAACCTGGATTTTTCTTGTTAATTCAAAGAAAATAATTTTTTAGAAATTACACAGTCAGTAGCGTGTGCCGTATATTGCCAAAAAAATTTTACACTCTTGCCGTTGAACAAGCTCTTTTACCTGTTTTAATTCCAAACTGACGCCTTCTATGTTAAGGTTTGACATATTCGTTAATCGCATTCTTACTTCCACGTGTTCTCCAGGTATTAAAGTTTTTTTAGCCAACTCTATGTCCATCGTAATTGGTCCTTGAGCGCAACACCAGCAGCATACGGTTTTATCATCGGAGTACGATGATGGTTGCTTAAAGTAAAATACAGGATGTTTCAAAAATTGGTACAAATATGGGTGTCCGACTATATTTTGACCCATTTTGATGACGAATACCTTTAAAACAAGTAAAGTTATCAAGATGCGGTTTTCGCACAAGCCTTTGATGAAAGTTTTTTTATTACAATAACAAAATGGTCGATGTTCTGATATAGGGCAACTTCTTAATTTTAAATGGAACACCATGTATATTTCTATAAAAACTTACTTACTTACTTTTTGTTTTAAAGTTATTTTCGATCAAAATATCGTCGGATAGCCTGTACTGTACCAACGTTTTTTAAAGGCTTAAGTTGCCTTTTTTTTAGACGTAGGCCCTTATATGCAATCCTTTCGAGTTGCAGCTAGCATAAGTGCACTATACCCACAAAAAGAACAAAACAGAATATTAGCCATTGCATATTCAAGGTGTTTATTTAACACATAATTATTTAAAAACGTATATATTTTTGTTTTCTGTTCATCAATATGTTCTATGTGGCAGCGCCAATATTCCACTTTGAGAACGCAAACAAAGTTTAAAGTTGAATCCACTCATATGTCCAACATTACATTTTTCCATTTTTTTTTTTTGGGTATTTTTAATTTTCGCAATTAAATCACTTTGCCACTCTACTATTAAACATACATAGTGTCCCACCGGGAACTGCCGCGATCGATTTCTCGAAAAATACGCTTTGGAAAATTTTAAAAACTTGGTTACGTTAGAAAGTCATACAACTAAAATATTTTGACAACTTTACCACTTCCGGGTATACCGGAAGTTAATGTCGACTTCCTTATTTTAAATGGAACACCCTATATATTATTTATTTTTTTAATTCTGCGTAAAATTCTAAACACAATTTATCTATACCTGTTCTATATCTAAGTCCAACCATTTTTGACTTATTTTAAATTTTATGTCAAAATGACGTTTGCAAGCCATTACATACCCCTCAATTTCGTCTAAACAAAAGCTTTAATATGAGTTGAGGTTGGGTTTCTTGTAGAAAAAGAACTACTTTTTCAGACTGTACTGATATTTTCACAATTAATAAATACAGAGTGGTCAAAAATACCCGTTAAAAATTATTACGACAAAAGACTTATAAGTCAATTTTTTAAATGAAAACCCCTATCTTTTATTACCTTATCGTATTAGACATTAAAAATAAGGGTAAGATTGTATAAGGATGTCTATTCCAAAAATTTATAGTTTTCGAAATATTAACGATTTAATATTTATCTATTCTAACAATGCATTCAAATTTGGCTTAGTTTCGCTTCTAATTGGCCTTTACAACAAAATACGGCGTCACAGCCAACTATCCCGTACCTACCCGTACTTAAATGCATTGTTAGAATAGATAAATAAATATTAAATCATTAATATTGTGAAAGCTAGAAATTTTTGAAATAGACATCCTTATACTAAACTACCCTTATTTTAATGCCTTATAGAATAAGGTAATAAAATATAGGGGTTTTCATTTGAAAAAAAATACTTTTAAGGTTTTTGTCGTTATAATTTTAAATAATTATTTTTAACCACTCTGTATTCATTGTAAAAATATCGATGCAGTCTACAAAAGAAGTTCTTTCTTTATAAGGAACCCAACCTCAACTTATATTAAAGGCTTTAGTTTAAAAAAATTGATGGTTATGTAATGGCTTGCAAACGTTATTTTTGACATAAAATTTAAAATAAGTCAAAAACGGTTGGACGTGAGTATAGAACATTATAAATAAATTATGTTTAGAGTTTTATATGCTGAATCAACAAAATAAATAATATATTGGGTGTTTCATTGAAAATAAGAAAGTTGACAATAACTTTCGGTATAACCGAAAGTAGTAGAGCTTGTCAAAATATTTTAGTTGTATGTTTCAAATGGACTTTATGATGTTACCTAATTTTTAAAATTTTCCAAAGTGTACTTTTCGACAAATCGATCGCGGCAGTTCCCTGTGGCACACCCTAATATGCAATAATTACTTCGTTTTATTCAATGGCGATTTTCTTGAAATCGTTTACTTCTATCACAAAAATGCAAGTGACCAAATATTTGGATTTTCCTGTGACTGATTTGCTGGTGTACATTAATTAAAAAAAAAACAGCGGGCACATAAAACTTTGGTAATCAACACTTTTACTTCTCTCAATTATTTCTTCATCTATTTAAAAACAGAAAACAAATACCTGCCTAAATTACCAGGGATGTGTAAATTTTGAAAATATTTGATGTAAAAATGTAGCCACAATTCCAAATAATTGATTTCTGTATTGCAACTTACGATATTATATAAAAACAACCTCAAAAATACGCAAAATCAATGATCTGTACCGAATTTTAGGATATCCTGTATTATCCTTTATATTTGAATTTGAGTATTATTATTTATTAACAGCTAATCTGGATGGTGCTTACAGTTTTACTACAAATAAAAGCGTCTACATTTTCATGCGAATTTTTAGACTAATTAAGTCATGACTGAGTTTACTGTCAAACTTACTTGCTGAAATGTAGCCTTATTGGTTATAAAACCTCAAAACAAATATGAAATAAGACCGATTTATCATTTGTTTTTAAAATAATAAATACTTACTAAATCATCTGGTCTGGCAATAAAATTTAAATCAACAGGTGAATTAATGACAACAAACATTTGGTCTTCGTAGTCTAAGGCCATTGGTCTATCCACAGTTGCTGTAAGTTTGTATGAAATTGAACCTTTGTCACACTGATACGATGAAGGGATGTTTTGTTGAAGGTTAAGCATAAATGGGTAGATGTGTTGACCCACTGATAGATTTGTGCTTCCATGTTCTAAAAGTAACATAGCAATAAAACTGTTAAGTTACTTTTTTAAGCTAAATCACTTTTTATTTAACTTTAGGGCGCCATATTAAAATAATCTTTTTGACTAGCAATATTGTGAACACCCTGTTTAGGGGGTTATTAATATTTATTTAATTTTTCGGCATTAAAGAAATCACATCCAAGAAATTAAAACAAATAATCGAAAATATAGTGCAAAGTTTTTTGTCTCTAAACAATAAGAGAATCTAGGTCATATTATTTTATTCAAGGTCAACAACGTGCTAAGCCACCAAAATACTAAGTTCAACTTGGTATATATACAGAAATTGTCCTAACAATGGAGGGGAAAAAATTAGAAAAATACTAGATAAGAAGTAGGTAGTAAAAGTGAAGTCAAGTATAAAGTTAAAGTTTTAGTTAAGCCCGTACGGGCTACCCCTAGTGGGGGTATGCCCGTACTAAATTTAGTTAGTCAAATAGTTCCTGTAGTCTTATAGTGTAAGAAAAAGATGGTTTTATTGTCCACCGGTCTCATGGTCCCAAGTTCCATATGGTACATTGGTCCAAGTGACGCAAAGTGGCCCCACTGTATTTAAAAATACACGTCACATATGGTGGAGGCGCCCCCGTTCCCAGTGACCTTTCTGAAACGTCGGTTATGGTAAGCTGTGCAGGCCCCAGTTTCAGTGCCCTTTGTAAATATGTAAACACCCTGTTTAGGGGGTATATGGGTTTTAATAGTTTTAATATTTACTTATTTCGGCATAAAAATATAGTGCAAGGTTTTTTGTTTTAATTTTTGGATGTGATTTCTTAAATGACAAAATAGTTAAATAAATATTAAAATTATTAAAACCCATATACCCCCCAGGGTGTTTACAATATTGTCTGTAGATTGTGTTACGCTTTGTATAAATACTTAAGAAATAAAACAAATAGTACACTTTTTTACCAATTTAGATAAAGCTACAAAAACATTAAAAAATGTTTACTTACGGTCCCCATAAAGCCATTGTTTAATATTTAATACTTCTTTCTCTCCAGTAAACTGAGTATCTCGAGATCTGTGTTCTTTTGCATCGTCGTCGTAATAAGATTCAGTTCCAATCCATTCTGTATGTTCCTGACAACTTAGGGATATTCTAACACCTGTACAAATTCATTTTGTAAAGATTCGGTACTTTTAATAAATTATTGAAAAAAACAAAATGCTTACGGCCAGATTCACAATTTTTGGTTAAACCATACCTAACCATAGGTTTCTTACCATAGAAACAACGAAATACCGAAATGTGATTGGTGTTGCCAAAATAGTTAACTCAAAAGTAATGGTAACTATATTTTGTGAAACTTGCATTAGTAGTACAATCAACAGTATAGGAATCTATTTGCTATTGCTAACCACTTACCCCTTAATGTAATATCTGTATCTAAATTAAGTATAATCCGCCCCTGTATTGAACTTCCAGCCAAATACTGCCCTGTATAATTATCTAGTAAGAGCTTACATTGATGCATATTGCAAACCTAAAAAGAATAATAAATATAATTTGATGGGTGACAAATACTATACAGGGTCATCCAAATTAAGTGTCCGCCATTGGTAACTTCGTTATTATTCAAAATACAAAATCGTTTCAATTAGCAAACTAGTAGAATTTTTACGCTCTTTAAGATTAAAGATTTGAAAAACAATTGATAATCGGGATTTTGAGTTATACGGCAAAATAACCTTTTTCTAAATGAAACACCTTGTATATTTTATCACCATTAGAAATATCTTTCAAAATCCTTTTAAAAAAGTCAACATGTGATATATTCAATTTTTTATAGTTTCGGAAATATGGCCATCATCAGGTTTTGGTAGTAAAATTGTATTTTTAAAATTTAAAAATAAAACACTCTGTATATTTTTTTTCTGTTAAAGCATTAAATTTTAAACAAAAACGTTCATAATACTTTTTTCATATTATGCTGATATACGGTTTTAAATTATTAACAATAACTATTTAAATAAAAGCCGTATTAAATTAAAAATGTAAAAACCGTAAACCTTCAGAATTCATTTATTTTTTAATTTATTTGTACAATTAGGAAAACAAATAGCTAAAGCTATTCAACAAATATCTTAGTCGGTGACACCAATCCATAAAACTAGAAGGCTTTGGAAAACAAAAACTCTAAATTATATTCAAAATTTTATTTACACATCACATGTGGACTATTTTAAAAGGATTTTGAAAGATATTTTTAATGGTGATAAAATATACAGGGTGTTTCATTTAAAAAAAGGTTATTTTGCCGTATAACTCAAAAACCCGATTATCAATTGTTTTTTCGAATCTTGAATCTTAAAGAGCGTAAAAAATGCAACTAGTTTGCTAATTTAAACTATTTTGTATTTTGAATAATAACGAAGTTACCAATGGCGGACACTTAATTTGGATGTACCTGTATATTCATCCGCAAAATACGAAAAATAAAGGAACACAATAGTGTCGTATCTAGAAATATGTTCTGCAAAAGTTAATGTTGACAAACATACAATTACACAATTTAATTGGTAAAAACCCCATATACATAAGATTTGAGAGTTTTCACATAAATCACCAAAAGATCTCTCTTTTGTATATCAGCACTTTGCAGTTGTATAATTTATATTAACAGTAGTACTAAACTTTTTTCGGCACTTTTTTTACTTGATTTTGTGAGTAAAGGCTATTTTAGCTCCATCTATTTGGCGGCCCAAAATGTGAAATTTAAGATTTGAAAAACAGTTCCGTATTGGTCACGAATTAGTCATAAATGGTCAGTCACTAAGTGTGACAAATTGTTCATCCATACACTAACTTTTACACCGTGTTTAAAACAGAGTTGGGCGGGAATACTGAAAAATCGGTATTCGAATACAAATACAAATACCGGAAAAGGAAGTATTCGAATACCGAATATTTGAAGAAGGTCCGTACCTCTTTATTTTCTATTTTGCTTACCTTTTCTTATTCAAATTATGACAATTTTAGTATTCGGATACTGCTAACACTTTTCGGTATTCGAATATTCGAAACGCCGGTATTCGAATACCCAAAAAAAAATATATTTGTCGAATACTTCTAAAGTATTCGAATACAGAATCCCGAATACTGAGCAAAATAGTATTCTGCCGAATACCGAATACCAAACACACAAATGTATTCTAATACCATTCGAATACCGGCAAAATGTATTCTGAATACTATTCAGAATATTGAGTTTTCGAATACGACCTAACTCTGGTATAAAATATCAAGGTCATCTAAATATTTTTACCCGCTCACAAAATTTTCTCGTCCGTGAATGTCTTTATTTTATACGGAACTCCTTTGACCTTGTTCACCAATTAATTAATCATACTGACCAATGTTGACTATTTTGTGACTAACTGCTTCCTTTCTGTGTGAGCCATGGCCATGTGTAATTAATTTGAGGCGCTAAAATTTTTCGATGACCTTTTGCTATTTTTGTTAAAATATCTGGTCAAAGTTTTTAGTATATTTTAATAATTGTATATAGTTATACTATACGAAAAAAATAAGAAATAAACTAAAACTATAAAAATAAATCTGACTTTTATCCTACTCATTTTAATTAAATAATAACTTCCCAGTTTGTTGTTACAGCACTGGCGCAAAGAATCTATACCTCGATAAATTAAACCGCTCGAGTATGCGCGTCTAACAACATCGATCTACACCTACTCCGTTCTAACCTACAAATCCTTTACGAAAATACCTTAAAATCAAGCCTTTAATTCCCACAAAATCTCTTAAAATAAATTCTAAAATGTACTTACCCTGAACACTAACACTTACCCGAAAAAAATCAGTCTGTAAGTTTATTTAAAAGCACTTAAGCTGAATAAAAACAAAAAAGCTCTTCTTCGAGTGATTTTCGCCTTAGCACAGAGGTGTGCGTGTGTATTTTTAGAAGGTCGTGTTAACAAATTTTTAATGGGATTGTATTGTGGATTAGGTATTAGGTCATCGTTAGATATGTGAAAATATATGTTGTTTGTTAAGAATTATAATTGTTAAATCTGGTTTTAGGAAAATTGCTTTTTAAGAGTGCGCTAGTTGAATTAAATGTTTACTTACTTTAAACTATACTTTATATCAATAATAATTAATGTTTTGTTTTTCTTTTCATTTTTATATTATGTACAGGGTGTTTCCTAACTAATCTAGCAAATTTCAAGGGGTGATTCAATATATCATTTTATTTAAAAAAAAGTTCTAATGAATTTGTCTAGAGTTGTTTGGTTCCTAAGTTAAGTAAGGTAAAGATTTTTTTAAAGTTGGATATTAAGAATATCCTTATAATACCTTAACTGTTGCTACTGACTTTCCTTAAAGGTTTTACATACTTTTTAAAAAATGTCCATTTGGAAACCCTACAAATCTTGTCTAAGAATTTTTGTCATAGCTTGTTAAATAACAGAAATATTGGACTTTCTCGGACCAGTGGGCCACCTAAAATTTTTTGTATGCCAAGGGGTTGGGACTGTCAAAACGGTCTAGAGACTGAGAAAATATCTCCTAATAGGTATCCAAGAAACATATAAATAAAAAAATAATATAAAATTCAGCTTTTTACAAAATGACGAAAGTTATGTTTCAATTCATTGACCTTTGGTACCTGGTACCTGCCAAAAACTATGAGTCAAACTTCATAGACTACCATTGCTTCCACCTATGTAGGGAGCATGCACGGACGGGTGTACTGAGTTTCTAAACGGTGATAACAAAATAGCAAAATTTTGAATTTAGAATTGTTAAGTTGCTAGACTCTGACGAAGATCCAGAAGTTGCTAGAAAAACATTGTTGAGTTCCTAGTCTGTAAAAACGAATGCTTTAAACCATTTTTTTCTGTTTTGCTTTATTTTGCTGTTTAAAATTGTTTATTTGTACACTGACTCCTGCACAGGCCCACCCTGTTAAATTTTTTGATACCTGCACGGTCTGATTCGATTTATAAATGAACGAAAGAAAGAATTAACACAGTTTTTAAGTGGATTTATAAATTGTGTATTAGTATCTGGTTTAATTAAGGAATTAAAAAAAAAAGATTTAACTAACCAGTTCTAACCATGACCCACTACCTACAGTATGACTACGTAAGTTGGCGGCATATGGGAAACTTTTTATTATTAATTTTACGAAAAAAGTTATTTTTTATTAAAAGTTCTGCATTGTCCAAAACCTAAAATGCAATCATCAGATATCAAATTGTGTCAGGCATGTGCGAGGTTTGGCCAAAAATTTAATTTTTGCTCAAGAGTAAAGTATCTACCTGTATTTTTGCTAATATCGCAAATTGTTATGGAGAAAGAATGTTTAGAATTAAAAATTTCTTCCAAATATGCAATTTTGTTTATTTGCACTGACAAACTTCTGGCTTTTACAAAATAACGAAGGTCTGCCTCTCACGGTCTCTTGGACTATAATGTAAGTAATATTTTTTCTGTTCTTTTACATTTAACATATTTTTAGTTAAAATATTTGCTCCCACTCTTAAGGATTTTTTTAATAAAGAGAACACAATTATTGTTTTATTGCAGATTCCATAAAGAAAATGCTTTTGGTTGGGACATAATTCGTGGGTCACACGTAAGTTAAGGGGTAATATAAAATTAAAGCAAATTAATTAATTAAACGTTAAACTACTTTTTTAGAACGATTTTCTACAAACCAAATAAAAAATACAAACAATCGCTGAAATCATTTATTTAATTCACAATCCAATAAATCTGATGTAAATTGAAATTAACGCTAAAAACTAAATGTACTTTTTTGTTTAATCAGCACAACAAATCCGATTTTTCAAATAAAAATGCTAAAAATCTGTATGGCTCGAACACATTTTTGCATTGGCAGCTGAAACTTTAATTGAATAAAAATTAGGATTTTGTTTTAGTTTAGTGTAATTGATTCAATAGTTAACAGGCTTAAAATAAAGTGCGTAAAGTATTTAAAATATTTTTTACAACCAACCGGAAAATAAATCCTTTTTATTGGGTTTTTGTGTTATTATTTTTAAGGCTAATAGCTACTAATAAATATTTGCTGTGGGTACCATGTCCCAGTTTTTATATAAAATAATTTTAATATTGTAGCTATGCCAGTGAAAATGCACTCCCTCTGAGCTGTAGCCAACGTAAGTTGCTTAAAAAAATAGAATGTTTTAAACTGTGGCTACATTTATACATAAAATCTTATGAAAATTTGCACATCCCAATTAAATGGGGTAAATCTTGATGATAACCAAATTTTACATACCGGGTGATGCATCGCCGGGCGGGACATAGGAAATCCCATGTATATTTTTAATGGGGTCAATTTTTGGCTCCCCTAATTATTTTAGAGAAAAATTCTATTGAAGTTTATTGAAGAGCATGCAAATCTACGTCCATGGTAAAAACTTTAGATTTTTCGGTTAACCCGTTTGCTAGTTAGATGATAATATATTTTTAAAAATTGTTACATTATTATCGCCGCATATTTATGAACAACAATAAAAATACCAGTTAGCGTGACATAACGTTGTCATTTTGAAATTTAGTGCTTTATTATTATCAAAAAATCACGCTAAATGGTATTTTTATTGTTGTTATATATTAGCATCTAACCAGCAAACGGGTTAACCGAAAAATCTAAAGTTTTTACCATGTACGTAGATTTGCATGCTCTTCAATAAAATTCAATAGAATTTTTCTTTAAAAATATTAGGGGAGCCAATAACTGACCCCATTAAAAATTACATGGGATTTCCTATGTCCCGGCGATGCATCACCCGGTATACTTACTATTTATTTTTGCACCAGAAAGTCGGCCATGGAAAAATCTAAATATTTTGTCTGTTAGATTTTTGTGATTATAACAAATAGTGGTTTTTAAGAACAGCGCCTAGTAAGAAGCACAACTACTAAAAAAGACGGTAACTGACCAACCTTATATAATGTGTTATTTTTTTTGTTTGTCTTGCAAAATTACCTACTTTTGACACGATAGTGTTGTTGGTCAGGTTATTCGTTGGGCATTTTTTTTATTTCATTGCCAGTCATAAATTGCCTAAAAATATGGCCAGATTTCCTATTCGGCTTAAAGAAATATTTTTTTCTGGACAATATGGTGAAGTCGAATGAAAAATATGGTTTTTAAGTCATACCTACTTTATATTATTTTATATGTATGTAGGTATTGAAGAAGATTGTAAAAGTTTAAATAATTTGCTCTTAAATTTAAATACTAATGTTTACCTCATTATTAATTTTTGTAGGGAATAAAATGGTACTATTTAAATAAATAATAAAGGTGTAAATAATTTGGGAAAATAATAAAATAAACATAAACATAAAAATTGCATAAAATATATTTAATCCCAGCAAAATTTTTATATCGTGCCCAATTAAAAGTAATCAATATTAAAGAAAAAGAAAGATAATGTTAAAAAGAATAAAATTTTGGGTTAACAGTATCTCCAACAAATACAGGAAAATTATAAAATAACAGAAACACTTTACTGTGCTTAAACTATAACTCCCTGGGATTAAACAAAGTAAGCGTGTTAATAGTGATATTAAAAAAATATTTTTCTTGGTATTGCTTGAAACGCTTAGTTCTAGTTAGTTCTGGTTAGAGATTTTTCTATAGTCAGTAACTTTGATACCCATCTTGCTCACACTTTTCAGTAATGTTTATGGAAAGGGTTGATTTACAATGATAGTAACGTTCATTTTTGATGTATGGAATATTTTAAAAAGAAAAAAATTGTCTCTTGAGTTAAATATGGCTATGCCAAATGTCAAGGTCAACGAAAAGGCGCCACCCTCATAGGCGTAACTAGCTATCGGACCTGGGGGCCCGGAAAAACATCGGAATGACGGGAATTGTATGTTTTTTACGTTCCAAAAAAATTTTGAACACCAAACAAAAAAAAAACAAAAAACGCCCTCAAGTAAAAAAGTAACCATTGCAGGCATAAAGTGTATGCGTCAAAACTTATTTTTTTATCCCAGAAAATAAAAAGGACCTCAAACAATTATTGATTAAGACATTACTATAATACAATATGTCCACAAATGGACAAATGGACTTTTTATTAGACAAATGAACCAAAAATTTAAATTTTAAAAAGTCGTGTTAGTCAACTGCTTTTGCTTCTTAAAAAATAAGATTCACGTTGAGTAATTTGTTTTGTACAGGGGCGCCAAAAAGTACTAAACGTGAAAACGGACCAGGAGACAACTGCCTTTATTTTAAATAATTCAGCAAAATATTTAATAAGAAGGACTTTTAGATTTGAATAAGGATCCCAAAGCTAAAATTTCACATGAAATGAACAATTTTCTTTTCAGATCATATTTTTTATTTATTTTTTACACCTTTTTTACCTAATGTACCTGGTTATAATAAACGATTTATTTAATGTCAAAGTTTTTAAATATATTTAAATACAAAAATGTAAAAATAAAGTAAAAAAGGTGTAAAACATGAATAAATTAAAAATTGATCCTAAAAAAGATTGTTTATTTCATGTGGAATTTCAGATATGGGATCCTTATTCAATTCTAAAAACCGTGTTTTTGGCATTTTGCTGAATTATTAAAAATACAGGCAATTTTTTCTTAGTCCATTTTCACATTTTTGTATCCACTTTTCAGAATTAAAAGCAGTTGTATGACTTTCTTGAAATTTTAAATTTTTGTCCCATTTGTCCTATTTTAAAGTCCATCCGTGGACATACTGTATGTAACAAAGGTACAATAGCACGTTGTAACTTACACGCCTGTACCTATTATTTTTTTAAACATTTTCCTATATGGTACATTTTTCTGGGGAGGCCTGGCCCCGTTAAGCCCCCCGTAGTTACGCCGGTGGCCTCCCTATACAAGCGATAAAAAAATGTTTTTCTAATATAATTTCGTACCAATAATTATTGTAATCAGTTTCAAGAGGCTTTAAAAGTTTAAAGATTGATTAAAGCACAAATTACAAAAGCGAGCCGGGCCACGACCCACGTGATTCTGAATTCCCAGTGAGTTAGCGCCGCCGGAGCGGATTATTCTAATATACCGGGTATTAAAGGACACGAGGAGTGATATTATCGTTTTATCGGATTTAAAATACCGGTCATAAATTAATGTGCTTAATTTAAATTTTAACATATACATCCCAAGCAGTAAGCTGACGTCTTATTGACGTCTCTTTTTAGTCAGATTTTGTCAGCAAAGACGTCATAAGATGACGACAAAATGACGTTAAATTGACCTCCCTAAGTCACAGACGAAAGACGTCCCGTTAATGACGTCATAATGACGTCTTTAAGATGACGAAAAATTGATGCAACTTTTTTTTTTAAAGCTAAAATGATACGATATTTTATTTGAAAATTGAAATAAGAAAAAACTCCTTACTGCTTGCAGTTTACTTGTACTGCAAGGTCGCATCTCTCGGGACACTGTCCAACCTGGATATGCACATTTTTATACTAGCCGAAGAAATTTCTTTCAAAGCTAATTGAGATTACCAACCGCAGACCGGTCACGAACTATTTTGGTCTCATCGGTACGGTGTAGGCGATAAAAAGCGAAGATGTTGAATAAACGTATAGTAGTTTATTGTCAATTGCGCCATCTAACGGTAGAGTTTTTACCTATTTCAATATTGTAAAATTATTAGTCTTATTTTTCTGTCATATAATATTTCGGTTGGATTTTGACACGAATAATATAAAGTCACAAAATTTTTCTGGCGGGTTTTCTAAACCTGACGTCATTGGATTTTTATGAACTCGTATGACGAAAAAATGACTTCAAAAAGACGTCACTTCAACTTTGTCAAAAAACGTCATTAAAATGACGACATAATTTTGGTCTGATGACGTCCTATGACCAAAAATGACTTAAAAATGACGTCCTAATGACGTCAGCTTGTTGCTTAGGAAGGTATTACGTACCATTATTATTCAGTTAAAATATTAAACAAAAGGGAAAATAAAACCTTCTGCTTAAAGAGTTAAAAAACTAAAACCAACTCGTACAAATTATCAGTGATTTAGCGCTTGCGAAGAGGATTATTGAAATATACCGAGTATTGAAGGGTCAGCGAAGAGATATTATCGCTCTTTATCCGATTTAAAACACCCTCCATAAATTTAGTTTAGGTATAACATAGGACCATAATACATGTTAAAATGTGAATAATATACGCCGGTGAAAGGGTATGGGAGACAAAATATCTTTGTTTTTAAAAGTCTAATTCTAATATACCTATTTTAACCTTGGACATCTTAGGGACTTTTTGTTACAAAATTAATATTAGAGAATTATTGCAAGTTGCCTTATTGGTATTATTAATACTCAAAGTCGGTCCATATAGGGTCACGACATTCGGCCATATTGCTTTGACGTGTTATGACGTTACATCTCCCATTTTTCGGCCATGTTGTTCAGTGCCAGTTTATTGTATTAGTAGAAAAACCGTTTACACAGTTTTTAATTATTATTAAGTTGTAAATTCTTTTACTTTAAATAAAAAACATTTGGAATTACATCTTTCAACAAATATCACTTCCAAAACAATGCAAAATGGAAACGCGCTAATTCTAGACGCCATTGGATTGATCATCAGCTTAGATTTTACCCAGTTTTGCCCAAGGTTATTTTATATTAATAAGGTTGCGACATATCCTCAACTTTTAGGCGGTTCGAGGTCGGGGACGCAAGGAAGGACACAAAGTTGGCAAGACTGGGTAAAATCAAAGCTGATGATCAATCAGTGGCATCTAAAATTTGCGCATTTCATTTTGCATTGTTTTGGAAGTGATATTGTTGAAAATGTAATTCCAAATGTTTTATTTAAAGTAAAAGAATTTATAACCTATTAATAATTAAAAACTGTTGTGTAAACGGTTGTTCTAATAATACAATAAACTGTATTTCTCCGGCACTGAACAACATGGCGAAAATGGGAGATGTGACGCCAACACGTCAAAGCAATATGGCCGAATGTCGTGACCTTATATAGACCGATGAGAAGGGGGTTTAGCCATAAGCAAGACTGGTGATAGCTTTGCCATTGTGGACGTGAGGGTGGGAATTACATGATTTAAGAGCCGCTAAGGTCAGTTCTGTTCAAAGTTGGTAGCATTATCAGCGGATGACAGAGTCGTGCCTTGGTCTGAAGCTTTCTTGTTTGGTAAAACAGTGGAAATTTGCCATTTTCATTTTGGTTGTATATTTTGCAAGGATTTCCAGTTGTTAATGTTTTTGGTTAGTTTAGAGATTTCCACATATTATTGGTTCGGACTCGTTTTATTCTAGAGATTTTGATAGTGTTTAGTCAAATAGTTTTCAGTCATATTGTTTTTATATACATATGATACTGATGAGTGTCCGCTAATTAATGGTACACAGAAAAACCACAGATTTCTTATGCGAAAATACCCATTTAGGATTTAAACAAACGTGTTATTGAAGGTACATACTTTCGGTGCACTGAACAACTAAAACGTGAATACCTTAAAAATGCAGGTTGTCAAGACCGATTCTTTACTAAGTATACCTTTTTTGTGCAGAAAGCATAGAGAAGCTTACTAGTTAACATACATACAGAGTAGTAACGAAAAATTGGGTAGTTTTAGAGAATTTTAAATAGTGTACCCATCGCCCTCTAGTCTACACACAAAAATTAATATTCGATCTGAAAAGCTAATGTTTGGACAAACCCCGAGATACCGTTTTATTAAGATATTTAAAAAGGGGGGAACAATTAACGAAATAAGTTTACTTTTTTCTTTTTTACTATGACACCTTCCTTATTATAAACTTTTTGGATATTAGGTATGTTTGGTTAAATCCTAACATTTTTGGCATAAGGAATCTGTGGTTTTTCTGGGTACCATCTTTATTAGCGCACACCTTGTAGACAAAGTTTTTAAAATGGTTTTGACTTACGGAACCATGGAAAATGTTTTGCTCTGCCAGGTACCTCATCGTCCTGTCGTCGCTTTGATAATTTTAATTTTCAATATTTAAACCACATTTATGTTTTTGTTTTAGGTTATGCCTATTAAAATAATCCAATAAATTTTGTTTACAACATACAGTTCTTTTTTTTTTCTCCTTAATTCTACGCCACTGATCTGCCTAAAATCAAACATGGCCGAAAATGGCCCGACTTGACGTCACAGCCGCGCTAGCCAATATGGCGAATGTCGTGACCTTATATAGACCGACTTCGGTCTTGCCAACTTTTCTCCGTAGAGTACCCTTCCTTACGTCCCCGACCTCGCACCGCCTAAAAGTTGAGGATGTGTCGCAACCTTATAAATATAAACTAACCTTGATTAATACCGGCCTTATTTAAGCCATTTTTTGTTGTTAATACGGTTCCAAACATTTTAAAAACATTACATTTTCTTGCCAAACAGTGACGTCATATACGTTACGTATTTAACCGTGTTTGAATATATCTCGGGCAATGGTTTAAAAACAATATAGTTATCCTTGTCGGGCGGGCATATGCATTAAACTCATTAAAAACTTTGTTTTGGTTATTTTTTGTAAACTTTAAACATGAATGTAAATGGCAAGTGAAAATTTTTATATATCCTGTGTAAACTAAAGTACACATTAACCCTAAAAAATAAGAATCATTATCATAACCTTAAAGCTTATTGGGCTGTGACGCAACGGTTTGAAAATCTACATTTTCTTGATTATAATATTTATATTGTCATTTTCGAATACAGTTTGAACCACCCCCACGAATGCGTTTAGCAAGAAAATTTGACTTTAAATAGTGCTTGTACCCCAACGAGGTTATAAAAGTTGTATCCATAATTTAGAGTTATTGCAAATCATGTTGACAGGGCCATTAACCTAAAAAAAATGGGAAAACATTTTTAGTAGTTTTTCTTTATTGATTTGTGTTGTAGGGTTTTGTTTTACACAATTACAGAAATAACAATGTTTTAAGTATTTTAACTTCCAAAAACTTTTAGATTTTGTGGCGGCAGCCGTTCGGTTATACGAATAGTTCCGAAGTTAAAATATGACCCTAAATAAGGCACGGCCCAAAACCAAAGAGAATAGACAAGGATAGAGGATCAATCGACGTTTCGAAAAGTGGCACAATTTGAAGAAAGGGTCTGCAGGATGGGAGGGCATGCGCATACGCACTCCCAATGTCAAAATCGGCGGTATATTCAATTATATTGATTTATTGAGTAAATATACATAAAACATTAATAATAAGTGTAAAATGTGGTTTATACTGAAATTTATTAATATTTTAATGACTAAATATTGGTAATTTAGTGCTAATGGTGTATTAAAATCTATTTGGTAGAAGACTATTTTTTCTTAGATTGGAATAGGTTAATGTGGAAAAATGTATAGGTATAAATTTTAGGGAAATGAGAACTGAAAATAAAAATCTAAATAGAATTATTTCTTCAAAACTAAACTTTTATTGCGAGATTACTTGTTTAGCATAAAAAATGGTACTAAATGTAAAAGAAGTGTATAATTTTAAGAAATATATGAAAATAGCATGCTCAAACTTACCAACCAAATAAATTTTAGATTTATGTTGATCCTATTTAGTTGAAAGGTATTATAGTCTATAAGTTAATATTACCTACTTATACTAAGACAAGCGTAGTAGGATTTCAGTTTCCATAGGCTACTGTGCTTGGTCCATTTTATCTGATATCTACATACTTGTTTTTTTAGGTATAAGGAAGCAGATAAGATTGTAGGTTTTAATTAACAATGAAAATTTAAGTTTCCACATTACTGGATACTTATTTTGAAATAAAATACTTTTGTAAAAGAAGCTCAAAATGCTCGTTATTGCAGAAAAAAATCCTAATCCTAAACATCTTTTTTCCGCAAATTTTCAATATTGACAAAAATAAGTGTACTTTCCTCTTAACATATATTTATATTTTTTAAGATATTTTATATACCTACACACTGAAAATAATTAATATCGAATGGTTAAATTTTTCGTAAAATTAATAAAAATTTACCTTATGGTACGAACTTAAGTAGACACACTCTATATCTTGGTTTGTACCTTAACTGGGTCAGTTATTAAGTTTTTTAAGTGTTTAGGCTTTAGGCCTTTTATATTTTTCGCTTTAGTATAATTTTTATCACTATTAATACTTTTAAACTGATCATTTGTCTGACTTTTACGGTTCAAGCAAATTTTTTAAATAGAGAGTGACGCACACAGAAATCCTCTATTGGTTTATTGTGCTTTTACCTCCAGCAAGATATTCATTAAATATATTTACGGATGTATATAAAATATTTAATGTTTTGTTACATAAATAAATCCTAGATAAAGTGTTAATTTGTTTATATTCAAAAAAACAACGTAAATAATTTAAAAAATAATTTATTAAAAAAACCCATAAATTTCCACAAATTTTGTTTCAAAAATTTATATCTATAACACAGGTCCACGTAAAAATCAAACCGAATAAAACAAAAAACAAATATACAGCCACAACAATCACAAAACATCAGCCATATTGAACATGTGAAAGTCAAGAGTTTTGACATTTATAACAGCCAATAGCAAGCCGGAAAAACAACCTCCCATGCGCATGACGAGTAATCCCGCTGTGTTAAGTTAACCATCAAACCGGTGAAAGTTCGCAAGATATTTGGCTGATAGTATTGATTCAGACACAAAAATGTTACGTAAAAAGTGCGTACTGAAACAAAATTCTAAATAAGTCCATACTTTTAACCAAGCACGTCCATTTTACCAACGTTAAGCAAGAATAAAATAAAACTTTTACGAGCTCTTTTGGTCGCTGAACACAATCACCAGTCGCAGGTGTGTGCCATTTCTTAATTGGTGGGGGTAAATCAACTGTTTCTCTCCCCTTGTCCATGCTCCTTGCCCAAAACCGACATAAATAAAGCCAGGCACTAACCTTATTAAGGGAGTCCTTATCCCACCATGCATCTGCGCAAGCTCAGATGTCAAAATAAGGCCGGTATTATTAGTGCCTGGCCTTATTTTACTGTGCAATATTTCTCTATTAAATAAGATACATATCTCAAAAAAATTTGTTACTATAATACATTTTTGAATTTGGAAAAACATTATCATTTAATATAGAGTAAGATCCACGTTCGTTACTTTGTAAATGCTAAAAGTTTGTTAGTACATGCTTCCAACCAACCTCCTAACATAGGTAGAAGCGATGGTAGACTATGAGTGGCTTTGGCAGGTACCAGGTACTAAAGGTTAATGAATTAAAACTTAACTTTCGTTATTTTGTAAGCACTAAATTTTAGATATGTTACTTGGGTACCTACAAAAAGATATTTCCTCAGTTGCTAGGTAGTTTTGACAGCTCAAACCTCTTGGCAGACAAACATTTTGGGGTGGTTTAATGGTCCGAGAAGTTTAATATTTCTGTTATTTACCAAGATATGACAAAAGTTTTAAAATGGTTTTGGGGTTTCCAAATAGGCATGTCCTAAAAATATTTTGATGTATACCTACAGAGTGTGCCAAAAAGCAATTAAAAAAATTACTTTACAGAAATATTTTGTTTTGGGCCACTTTGTATACATTAGAATATGTTTAGGACATTCCTATCTAAAAACTCTACAACCCTTATTTAAGATTTTTTGTCTTATCTTGGTTAATAACAGAAATATTGGACTTCCTCGGACCATTGAGCCACCCCAAAATGTTTATCTGCCACGGAGTTGGAACTGTCAAAACTATCTGGCGACTAAGAATATAGCTTCTAATAGGTACCCAAGTAACATATATAAAATTCAGCTTTTACAAAATGATGAAAGTCAAGTTTCAATTCAGGAACTTTTGTTTGTACCTGGTAACTGCCAAAGCCACCATGAGTTAAACTTCATAGTCTATCATTGCTTCTACCTATGTTGGGAGCAGGCACTGACAAACTTTTAGCTTATAGACCTTAGAATAGGGCCGGGATAACCCATGCACTGAAAGCGCTCGGCTTATTGTGTGTCCTTTTTTTTTACGTCTAGGTGATGTCAGCCAGACGGAACCTACAGCTTAACGTGGATTTCGAACCGCGACAACTTAAGACCTCGTCTCCACCCAGGGGGACTAACGAACCTACCAACTAAGTGGGGTCCGCATGTCTAAGGTTGCGCAGGACACGGCCAAGTGTGTTTCGGCGCCTCGCCTTAGTCCTTGCTGGCTATTAGCGTCGATACATTTTTGTACTTTGTCCGTCTTGTTGAGCTCACCACTAAATTTCTGACCTTGTCCGCCGGCAGGATTCGAACCCACCTCACGTCGGTTGTGCGCTCGATGGCCCCTTGGAAGCAACTATTGATCCTGGATCCTGGAAAAACTATATTTATGGATTATTCTGCAGTTTTTTGTTATTTTTAGGTTAAAGTCATTAGGTTTATTGATTTTGAACAAAAAAATTGGTAAAAATATTATAAATAAAAAATCTCTATTTTTTAGCATTTTCAGCTAAAAATTTTATTAAAAATCACATTTTCTTTTATGTCTGTGTTATTATTTAAGCTATGCAATCTTGTCAAATAACAATTAAGATGGGCATTTTAATTGTCTATATTTTTTGTTTAATAAGATTTGTTGTATTTTTTATAGTTTTTGAGAAATTAAATATTTTAGAAAAAAGTAAAATCATAAATATCTCAAAAACTAAAGGACACTATAAAAAGTTTATAATACAAAAAAGATGCAGTTGTAAAAGCTCTATCGTAAAGGCTATATACCTTTTTTTTGTAAACATAATCATTACCCAGATATTAAGAAAAACTGAATTTTTGGGATTTTTCCAATGCTATTGCCTTGAAAATAATCAGAAAATAAAAAACTATATTTATGGATTATTTTGCAGTTTTTTGTTATTTTTAGGTTAAAGTCATTAGGTTTATTGATTTCGAACAAAAAATTGTTAAAAATATTATAAATAAAGCCAGGATCAATAGTTGCTTCCAAGGGGCTAGACAAATATTTTTTTTGGTCTTCACTTTTATTTTGCAATGAGGTAAAGGTGCAACTTTAAATTAAAAGGGCGCTATTTATAACCTGAACACCTTTTTTGCGCTTTTAATTTTTCTTGCGAACTAAATTGTTTTGAACGGAAAACGGCGTAACCTTTACTGTTCGCTTCAGTACAAAAACACCTCGATCCGGCACTGCTCTTACGAAAAATAAAAATTTTAGAAAAATTAAACCTACTAAAAAGTAAAGAGAAACAACTACAAATTAACGATTAACGATAACAAAAACAGTTTCAGTTTGGTCAGACTTTCTTTATCAGTTTGCGCCAGTTGCGCTCTGCATTTTTCTTTAAACATTTTTTCCAAACAATGTCGCAGTAATTTATATTTTTACGGTGCAGTTTGGCTTCATAAAATTCGTATCGGATCAAAATCGAACGAACCGATATAAAATCAAAGTCCGGGGCAGCCTGGAGTGGACAGGACCAATAAACGTGAGCGTTATTATTACAAATACTCAGCAGTCAGCACAACCGAGCTACAAATTGGACAATAACAAAGTTTAAAACGACTTTCTCTTATGAAGAAAATTCTTTTGCAGGAATAAAACGTTTTAGGATTCCTATGTCAATTTATGTGTTTGGCAAGATGGATATTTTTTTATTTTCTATGAAACTTATGGTTGTGATATACCAAAATCGCCACAGCGAAACAAAGGTCAGTGTTGCCGCATCTGCTGCTTTTGCGGTAGATTTGGGGTACAAAAGCCCCTTTGATAATATAGTAAACATAATTTAAATGTGTCGGCTAGTTTTATTTTTTATTTTTTTTGATTAATTAAAGGGTATTCCATAGTGACTGGTGGAACATGTCTGGATTTTAAAATTTCACTAATTATAAGCTATAGTAAGCTACCGATATACCATTTTTGCCGGCAAGGCATTGGCAAAAGGTATCAAAAAGACATCAAATGGGCAATTGACGTTATTGGGCCACGTGTTGCAGAAAATATGATGGCATCCATCATTAATAAGTTATGATGAAAAAAATGCGCTTAGGATGATGGCATCCATCATTAATAAGTTATGCTGAAAAAATGCATTTAGGATGATGGCATCCATCATTAATAAGTTATTGGCAAAAAGATAGCAAAAAGACACGAAAGTGGGCAATTGGCTGTTATTGGGCCACGTGTTGCAGATACTGTGATGGCATCCATCATTAATAAGTTATGATGAAAAAATGCGTTTAGGATAATGGCATTTATCATTAAATAAGTATTGCAAGTTTTATAAGTTGAATGTCCCTGAATTTTGTAATCGAAAAAAATGAGAAAAACATTATCATTAAAAAATTACATAATATAAATTTTTATACAGTAACAATAAACCATAAAAATGTATGTAGTAAAATTTAAAAAAAATGATAGTAAATCAATAGAAAACACTTTAAAATAGTAAGTGTTCAAGGGACACTTGCACTCAATTTTCAGATCCAAAACATAGGGAGAAATATTTTAAAGTTAAATGTAAAAAAACACTATTAAATATATATATTATTTTTTATCAACACGTCTTTAAAACTTTTAATAAGGGAACTCGACCCTAATTTCATATAATTTTTCTTAAGTAATTACAAACTTAAAAGGTTTTAAACAAAATGTTTACAGCTTCTAACAGTCTACCCGAATAACTCGCCTTTTCGACTAAGCCATCACCAATTAATCACACAACAAACACTAACTAGCTAATAAATACACTTAAATATGTCTATTATAAAACTCTTTTCTTTGAAAAAGAAACTAAAAAGCTAGAAAACCTCGTAGAAAACAATTGCACAAAGCGGTCTCAAACAAAAACAAGTTTGCTTCATCTGTCGAAATCGTCAAATCTTGTATTTCGGCTAAGCGGGAAATTTGAATTTGTCACCTTCGGTCGAAATCGTCGAAATTAACCTAGCTAATTTTACCATCATTTTATTTTTATTCTCTCAAAAATACATAATAAACATTTTGTTTGACTTAATTTTTATTTGCATGATTTGTTAACAATAAAATGTTATGAAAAGGCCATTTCCTTTAAATTATGTAAAAACATACATAAAATAATGTTGTTTAGCTGCCATTATAAATAAAACAGTTCAAAAAATTGCTCTAATGATAGTTTAATACCAATGTTAATAATATGGTTTGAAAAGTATGAATATCCGTTGAAGGTTTGCCTTCAAGAAGCCAATATTTATGTGCCTGCAACAAAAAGGCATGCTTTATTTAATCAGGATTGGTATGCCGTCCATTTTTGTATGCTTGCCGGCAATTCGCCTGCATGTAAAATTTATTGGCAATTTGAGTGTTTATTTAGGGTTGACTTTTTAATGCGTATTAGATGTTGGCATAATATTGCCACCAATTGCCAATGCTTTACCATCAATGCCAATATGAAAATGTATATTGCCGGCAAATAGTGTTTGCTGGGTATATAGTGACTAAAACCTATAATATAATAAAATATACCTTATAATACAAAATAATAGCTAAATGACAACATCCCTTTAATAAAAACCTCGATTACTTTTTACTTCTCTCGAAATTTTCACTTGACTGAGTGTGACTGGTGGGACATCAAAAATCCTTCCCTCTTATCGCGGCATACTTAAGTCAAATTTCATTTCAGCCACTGAGCTTTAAAGAAATAATTTCTTCTCAATATAAAATTAATTCTATATTAACATTTATTATTATACAGAATTAGACTGATTACCTACGTAGAAGCAATATTGTTTTAATTTTTTTATTTGTGACTGGTGCGACAAGTACAAAATTTGCACATTACGTTGTTTTAAGAACACCTTTATTGCCACTTTTACCCCATGAACTGCAACCCTCTAGCAGAGGTGAGACTCAACCCCAAAATACTAATACAAAGAGTGGTCGAGTTAATACCTAGTATATAGCTGCTATTATTTTTGGTGATATGACAGCTTTTTTAAAATTTTAGTTATTTTCCCATTTCGCGTAAAATGCCCCATAAGTCGTTTTAAAAATGTATGATATTCTCTACTAACTAAATAAAGCATTTTAAGATATATCTAAGTTAACTTTAACTGGGTAATGACAACGTTATCGAAAGCCAAAATATCAAGGCAAAAATGTCAATAGAAATAAATTGGAAGTAAAAAACCGATAAAAAAACATCGGCAACAAAGTTTCTAATAATGTCTAAGCAAAATATTAGTAACAGCTACAGCTACAGCGTTTTAAAAACAGTTTACATATACTACGTTTATATCGAATAGTTGAAGCTGGCTTGAAAATAAAGCGGCTTTGAAGCGTTTTTCAAGTCTATGTGTTTATTTCGGTGGTTTGAAAGTCGATTGAAAATCGAGGTCATGCACATTTTAGGCCATCGTTGTATGCATGCGGCAGTTTTGCATCCAACTTCACAGTAGACATCAAATAAAAACACACCTCAATTTTTGATTTGTGCCGTTTTGTGTGCTGTTGTTGGTGTGAGCGTGTTTAAAAGTTTTTACACCTGTTTTCCAACTCATATTTTTTCATAAATATGTCAAAATCATATATGAAATTAACACTGATGACATTCGAGGAAGCATTCATCTGAATGTTAGGCAGTTATTAAGCCCGCTTGAATCGTTTATATTATCGTGTTTCTAATCGGCTTCAGTGAAGTCAACCCTACTTATTTTTCAGGCTTGACTTGAACGATTCAAGTCACTTTCAAGCTGCGTTTATATTGCTTTTTAAGCCACTTTTAAAAGCCGCTTAAACTCAAGGTAGCTTCAACTATTCGATATAAACGTAGTGATTAACATAGTAATACTTACATAATATTTGTTCTGTTCAAGCGGCAAGCAGCAGGGTTTTTTTGCTTACAAATATTGCATAGTCCTGATTTAAAAATACAAATTCTTTTATGCTAACATAAAGATCAAAGGCGCTGTCACACTCACGCTTGGTATCGTAGCCGTAATCTTACTGACTATTTTTCCAAGCCATCCTAGTTCTCTATCAATACTGCTCGGGTAAAAACATTTCTCTACAGTATTGATTGTGTGATGTCAAATTAATGATAGAAAATATATACTTCTTCTAGCTGTTATAATAAGCCACCTCCGATTCATTTTAAAAAATTGACTTAAGACTATAAATAAAATTAGTGTATTCCTTTTACCTTGTAGAACCGTTCTGAACCGCTCTTTGAACTGTCAATAGTATCAACTTATGGTGTCGTTTCGGGCGGTTCTGAAGCATAAAAGGAATACAGCAAATGTTGTAAACTCTAGAACAGTCTGTAGACGCTATAAAGAACAACTGACTGTCACATTTACTTTTTGGTGGTCTAAAATTTGTCGCTTTATTACATATATGGCACTTTAGGTTATTTAGAGGTTAGATCTCAAGGAAAAGCAAGTGAAGTGTCATTTCAGAATGTTATTCTTTAGTTAAATAAGTAAAAATTAGCCGAAAACATGTGTAAAATATGTTGGAATTGTCTCTGGCTAAAAATTTATGTGATATACCTACGTACTAAATTTAATTTTGGTATCTTGAAAAAAAAAGAGTAAAGGGGTACACCTGGTGCATTTCTTAGGCTGAATGTAATTCATGAATATTTTTTATCCAGTTTGTTTGTGGGTTCGCTTGACATTATCCCATTTTCGTACCTATCCTAGGTATGGGCTCCAATATGTTTCCACAATATCCCATTATTACCATCAAAAAACGAAGTAGAAATTCCGGAAACACGTTTATTGCACCTTTCCAATTTTATTCCGGTCTGCCAGCATCAGATTTTCCAATATTGCAAAGCTACGTGGACCACATTCTTGGATATTGTTATTTTTTAAGCAGCAGTTCTAATGCAAGGGGCCGGTATTCATAATAATTTATTGAAAATTTTGCTACATGTTCGGGGTTCAAATTAAAATTCCAGAACAATTTGGATATGGCCGCGTTTACTATCTCTTTGATAATAAAATGGTAATAATTTAATGTTTGAAATTTGTTTGTAAAATCGACGTTCATTAAAGGTACGCGCACATGCGTCGGCATCGGACGGACGGTACGGATCGGAAAAACACACACGCACATGCGAGTTATGGGTAAACCATAGGTAAATATTAAAAGTGAGCGCCTTTTCACCCGGGGTATAAAAACCACTATGACGGTAAGAATCGGCTTAAATTTTTGTTAAATAATGCAATTTTTGATCTGTATCGCACATATGAAACGGTAATGGCCGGATTCTAATTAAAGTTGTTATTCTCGCGGGATACCGTGCCAAACGCCCGGACATTGGTGCAATGCTTCATTTAATTTCACTAAAACTATTTTTTGCCATCCGTACCGTCCGTCCAATGCCGACGTATGTGCGCGTACCTTTAAATTTCGTTTTAAAAATTAGTTTGCACGAAATGCCGTTAAAACATAAAATGTTACAAATATTTTCACCTGAATATCGTTGAGTAAAATATACTTGAAATTTTTCTTACATGTCAAGCTCAATGGGCCATATGAATAAAAAAGCAAATGGTTTTGCTTATAAGTATAAACAAATGCTCATTATATAGAAATATAAAAGGATTTACTTTAAAACGTACTAATAAAGACATGCATTTACTTATAAGTAGGAGTATTTAGTTATAGAAAAGTAGTGCTGCTATTCAGTAGCATATTCTATAAGTAAATACTCGCACTTGTAAGTAAATGCTTGACTTTATTCATACGTATGAAGTAAATCCTTCTATATTTTTATAAAACTAGCATTTGCTTATACGTATAAGCAAAAGCATTTGCTTCTTTTAATTCATATGGCCCAATATAATATTATTTATGTCGCTTTTACATGTCGCAGTTTTCATTTATATTTTTTCACCCAATTACAACGATAACGAAAAGGGATAAAAAAACTTTTCACCTTAATACTAAGGAAGAGGGCACACCAAAGTGGCGTGGCAGTAGCAAGTAGCAAGTAGCACGCGTCTAGCATGTTACTTCAAATGAATCAGCGCACATCTAAATAGCGTAGCACGCGTGCATGCCGCATCATTTTGGTTTGCGCTGCTTCATTTCTTTGCATTGGTTCAATTTGAAGTACCGAAGACGCGTTAAAGCCAATACTAAAAAACTGCAATTTGCAAAGTCAAGTCGATAAATACTTTTAGAAAAAGAGGCAATTAAACAATAAAAAAAATGTTGAAATGTCTCAGTAAACAGATGTAACGATCAAAAGTTGCATTTTTTTAACAATAGTTGAAGAAGTATAATAATTTATGCATACAAATGCAAATTTAACTTAGCTTGTATTTAAAAGCGTCTATTTTATTGCACAAAAAACTCCAAAGGTAATAAACAAAGCCAGGCAAGCAATCTTCTTTCAATTTCTGCACTGGGTGAGATATTGCGGATTTTAACAGATTGGCTGGATAAGGTGAAGGTGATTACTTCAGTATTTTGTCCCTATGCTGCCACAGCGTCATTCGAGTCTTAATTAAATCTGAGAACAAAAGAAACTTTCCCAGATTTAACTTAATTGATTGGTTAGGAATTATCGGCTGAAATCGGGAGAGTCGGAAAAATGAAATGGACCGAGGAAAAATCTTTAGTTTTTATTAAAGACGTATGGGATTACAGACGCTTTTATGTCCAATAAAATGGTTTGAAAATTATACAAAACTAAATTAGGTAAAAAAATGAAATACCAATGTAACTTATTTTAGGTGGAAGCCATTTTTTTAAGGTTTACGTAAAAACAAGGTAAAATTAAGTCTTTAAAAAATTGTTTAAAAATGAGAAACAGGTAATTTTGGTACACAAATATCATTTTTAATTAAAGCTGGAAATGTTTCTTATAGGCGGTCCCCTCTCATATAGCTTTTAAGATGGAAAAATAAAAATTGGTATATCGATTTTTGACATAAATGTGCATTGGTTACTCTACAGGGTGTTTCACAACTTATCCGATAAACTTTAGGAGCTAATTTTACAATTAAAAATTTGTCTTTATATAAAAATATGCCATTAAGGTCTTAGTTTTTGAACTACAGGGTATTTAAAAAAAAACATTTTGTATTTTAAAATTATAGTAATTTAGATATTTTTAAAATTGTCGTCCATAAGAGTTTAAGGTTAAATATTTTTAATAAAAAAAAGTACGCTACTGCATTTTACAAAATAAAAATAAAAATTTAAAGTTCTCGTTAGGTTTTGAACAAATTTGATATTTTGATTTTTTATTTGATTCACGGTTTTCGCGTAAATAAATAAAAACCATTTTTCGGCATGGTAATTTCGTATCGATAATATCAAATTCTACAGTAAACAATTACTTTTTATATTCAGTGCCGGATTTAAGCATAGGCAATATAGGCAGTTGCCTATGGGCCGCCACAACAAGGGGCCTCCACCACACCACAAAAAGCAAGGAAAAAATGAAAATGTTTGAAAGAAAATCATTTCGAAGTAAGGACCTTTTTATTGCCTGAAAACTTTTTGGGGGTGGTATATGAAAATGTTTGAAGAAAGGTCATCCTGTCGAAGTAAGAATCGTTTCTTTTTTGGTCTTCAAAATTTTTAGGAGGCTGTATATGAAAATGTTTGAGGGGGCCTCCACCACATGGTCTGTCTATGGGCTGCCAAAACGTAAATCCGGCGAGGTTGATATTTATTCTTTAATTATATAGGGATTTGACCATGCCAAGAAACGGTTTTATATATTTACGCGAAAACCGTGCTATAAATAAAAAAATCAAGAAATCAATTTTGTGTCAAACCAAATTTTTAAAAAATATTCTTATTTTGAAAAAATGCAGTAGAGTACCATTTATTTCTTTAAAATAATTTACCTTAAATTCCTCATGAACGCCACGTAAAAATTATTATTTTTTGTATGCCAAAAATGTGTTTTAGTGCATAGGAGGCGTCTCTCAAATTTTTAAAAAATATTCAAATTAGTATAAAAGTTATTATAAAAAATATGTTCTTTAAAATGTTTAACGACCTGTAGTTCAAAAACTAAGACTTTTAGGGCATTATTTATACGAAGTTTCTTCCATATTTTTTTGTAGAATTAGTCCTTAACGCTTATCGGATAAGTTGTGAAACACCCTGTATTGTACTTGTATACTATTACTATTACTTCTTGTAAAGTCATTTAAAACATAGGTTTATTCAAACTTTTTTTAAGTTAATTAAGGATATACTTTTAAAAATAACCATCTTATTTTAAAACACTTTTATTCTTCTTTCCTCATTAGAAGTATATATCTCCATTCAAGACTTTTTAACTACTAAATCGTAAAAGTGATGCAGAAAATTAATAAAAATATCCGTCCGTATTCGTCCGTCTCAAATAGACGCATCTGCAAGCTGCGTGTTCGACCCAATCCGTTTTCGTCCGTCTCTAGTGGACGCTTTTCTTCACATGTCATTATTAAATGGTTTACTTAGCTTGACCTACTTTTACTTATTGTTGATTTTTGTTATTTGGGTCTAATCTAGTAATTTAAATTTTATCCCCTTCCTGACGACCGATTAATCTGAAATTTGGTACACCCTCTTAATCTTAATGAAAATACAGTATATTACATTCTTTTTCATTGTGAATCCAAGATGGCCGACGATACAAAATTTCGGATTACATATTACTTCACTACAACCTCAATATGGGTATCAAAGGAAATGGCTTAATTTATTTTACCAAACAAAGCAGCTTTCTTATAATCGAGTATTTGATCTAATAGAGACGAATCATCGAAGGTCAGGGCCAATATTCCTTGGTTTTGATCGAAAATTGTAAATCGAATCGAGAATTGAGGCTCTTAATCCCACTGCTGGTATTAAAAACTTTATAACTTTTTTGTGAAATATATCTAATAAGCAGTCTTTTGTAACAATTAAGGTAAATCACCCATATCCTATGTAAACAATTAATTGTAACAGAACTTTATAAAGTGGTTTTTCAAAAAAAAAAAAAAAAAAAAATCTGCAACCTTCCACTTTGTATGAAACTAGAAGGTTTGGTTAAAAAATAAGTAATTGTTTACGAGATATTCTACTAATAAAGTTGAGAGAATTTTTTTAATTACAAAAACAAGATTCTCTTAGTTCTTTGTAAAGTAATGGAAAAATTTATTATTTCACAAATTTTTAAGTATTTATTTTGCATGACAAGCAGCATGGATTTCGCCACAAAAGATCTACAACTGATCTTTTTTCCTTAGTATCACACTGCCTGGAATAAGTCTACTTGAGTTTCTAGGTGAGTCTCAGATCGTTGCTCTTGATATATCCAAAGCTTTTAACCAGGTCTGGCATGCCACACTTCTTAATAAACTTCCCTCCTATGGTCTTTCAACTAAACTCTGTACTTGGCTCTCCTAGTTATCTATCTGATTGACGTATATTAGTTATTCTGGACGGCCATTCTTTAAGCTTTCACCAAGTAAATGCTGGAGTGCCTCAGGGCTCAGTTTCTGGCACCAACATTGTTTCTTCTTCACATCAACGACCTTCTCTCGTCCACAACTAATTCCATCCCATAGTTTCGCCGACGATAGTACCCTTCACTCCAGTTTTCAGGATTCTAAACCCTTCACTTAACCTGACTTGGAAAACGAACGCAGAGCGATGCAGATAACTCTTTCGCAGAATCTTAATTTAATATTGGATTGGGGTCAAAAATCTCGTCCATTTTAATGCATCCAAAACACAATCATGTTCCTTGTCGCGAAACAAATCATCAAATACTCATCCTCTACTTATGAGCGGCCAAGTTTTTACTAAACATAGACACCTTCAATCCTGCGGGCGTCCAGGGCCGTATTAACTGTTTGAGGCGCCCTAGGCTAGAATTCCGAAGCGCCTATTTTCCGACAGCATGTTGAAGAGCAAAAGGGTCGTTCCACTCCTTTTCCTCGCCTTATTTCATTCCAAAGCACCTTATTCACAGAGAAATTATTCACACCAAAAAAATCCCCAGTCAACCTTTTTAAAAATCTCCTGTCTGGCGCCTATCTTTTTCATGGCGCCCTAGGCTGTAGCCTAGTCAGCCTAATGGTTAATACGGCACTGCGGGGTACATTTGAAAGTAACCTTAACTGGCACAAACATTGTATCTATAGCCACGGCAGGTTCAACGAAATCCCGGCCGGCCACCGCTTCTATCTTTCGTCGGACCCCACCTCGAAAATTTACTACGCTATTAATTCACTATGGTCGGCGAATTGGTTTCCACACCTGTATGTGTTCCCGTAAATATTTTGCTCCAGTTTCAATGCTTACATGTAAAAATAATTTTTATCGATTTAAAATTATAAATGAAAAAATCTAAAATCATCCAAAGTTTTTCATTACAATGAGTAGTGTCACTTACACTGCCCATTTCACACCCTCAGATGATCCCTATAATGAGTTTTAGACGGTCGAATGTCACGGAACGTCTGACAGGCTCAAGATTAAAATGTTTTCCAAGAACAGTCCCCTTAGGTGCTAACTGGACACTGGAAAGGGCCGCTCGACATTAATTTCCAGCAGGATTGTCATGTGTCCAGTGATGCGACGATATTATTGTACTTTCTCTAAATGACAGATTGAAATATTACCGAAAATTTTAGAAAGTCTCCATTAGCAGTTAATAAATAATATAGGGGTATATATTTTTTATATGAAATTTTTTTCTAGCAGTTTAATTTAGATTATAATTATTTTTTAAGATGAGAAGCTACTATCATAGGCGCACCTATTTTGGCTGAAGGGCTAAAATATATTTAAGAAATATACAGTGTTGCATCTGCATTATATAGGATTTTTTAATCAGCAATTTTTAATTTTGTATTTAATTTTAACTAGACACTAAAAAGGGCCGCTCGACATTAATTTCCAGCTGGATTGTCATGTGTCCAGTGATGCGATGAAATTATTGTCCTTTCGCAATGAAATTGCCGACCAACTAGCCTAAGTGGATGCACATGCCACGTTTTACTGATCGGAACGTTATGCGGCATAACGAGAGGTCATCAAAGAAAAGAACTTAGAGAATGGGCTCAGAAGCAAGGGACTCACTGGAATAACGCTCCAGGTCAAGATGGGCGAAGAGATTTATCTTTCAATTGCCTAAATACATTAAAAACCTATAAGATCTTTAAAAGAACGAACTCAGGCTAGTCAGACATTGCCAATGTATTATGTTATTTAGCCGATCCGGTATACTTTGCCAATGAACAAAATTATTACACTGAAGGCTAAAACATCTGAATGAAGCAATTTTGACTCTAAAAGATAAAAAGCCCCGTATTTTTGACTTCCAGTGAATTTCCTGTTCTCGTCTTGTCTTATCGCTTTTGCAGACAACTTCACGTCGGTCTATTTACGGCTCTACTATTATAAGGAATACATTTTCTTAAAATATGGTTTGCACGCAAACCGGAATCAATATTTACCGTTTACTTTGGATTTCAAATTTATATAAAATAGATTCGTATATTTTATCTTGCAAAGACGATAACAATTTGACCGCTTAGCATGCAGAGCACTTACAAATCGGAACCTTTTAAAAACCGTTAAATCGTCTATCGCAATTTCAACTAGACTGGAAATCCGCACAAACCAATATCAGGAAAATATTTATAAAAGTCGATTTGGTTAAAATGGCTTCATTCGTAGCTCTGGTGCCGTTTAAGAAGAGCGCCGCATGCATTTCTATGGTTATTTAAGTCCGCACACACAGGGAATCTCGCCAGATGCGCTTCAACTTCAATATTTAATTAAACTGAGATTGGACAGTGGAATATCAACATTTAAATAAATGCTCTGGTGTTGTTTGTTCCCCTGATATTTTTATTTTATTAGGTATACAGGGTTATTTACGGCGAGTGTCCCATTAAAAGATTTCGAACACAACTAAAGATAAATATTTTTAAATTTTTGCACTAGGTTTAGATGATATCGGTCTTTATATGCCAAATATCTGACGTTACTGGGACTTCCGGTTATATCAGAAGTGTGTATCAAGTTGCTTATTTGAAACGAAACGCCCTATATATTAATACATTTTTGAATGCGGTACGAAATTCTTAGCATACTTTGTGTGTTATGCCCTATACCCAAGTCTAAGCGTTTTTAACTTATTTAAAATTCTTTGTTAAAAATGACGTTTGTAGACCCGAAAATGTTTATTATTTTTTCAATAAAAAATTCCTTATTAATAATTTGGGAAAAAATGCCCGTTTAACAGGACCCAATTTAACTAAGTATTTATAAATGAATAATTAAAAACTATTAATATAGGGTTTTTAAAAAATAAGGTTAAACATGAAATCAAGATATTTCCAAGCAAATATTTTTATTTGGCTTATAAGCTATAGATTTAAAATTGAGTTATTATATTATATTCTTGGCTGGTGATAATGGCCTAAAAGACAAACAAATGATAAAACAATGTATGCGTTTTTACGTCTGTAATTTAACGTCATTATAGCTATTTAAAAATAGAATATGTCAAAAACTTAAACTTTTAGGAATAGGCATAAAACTCACCTTGATTTTTAATGTTTTACAAGATGAAAATATAAAATTTCTGGGTCCCTTTTTTAAAAATGGATTTTTGGTTGTTTTCTCAATTTGATTTTTAATCTTAGTTTTTAAATACCCTGATTAAATATTTTTACAACCTTTTAAATACTTAGGTAAATTAAGTCCTCTTTAACAGAAATTTTATTCCAAATTAAATAATAAGGATTTTTTTGTAGAAAAATTATTAAACATTTTTGGCTCTGCAATCGTCATGTTTTAAAAAATAAATTTAAATATGTTAAAAAAACGCTTAGACTTAGATATAGGACATAATGCACAAAATATGCTTAAAATTTCGTGCATATTCCGAAAATGTAATATATAGGTAGGCTGTTCCATTAAAAATAAAAAAAAATGTATAATTGGTATTATATACATACAGTGTGTCTTCGGAAGTTCTTGCCAAATGGAAAACTTTTTAATTATTAACTTTATGAAAAGTGCCTCCTTATAAAAAGTCCTGCTTGATGAGAAAATACATTTTCGCAAAAATATTTGTATGTTGGATGTCCAGGGTAGCCTAAAAAGACTTGTTTCCAAATTAAAATACAGGGTTTTTATAACTCCGGTAAGAAACTTTAAAGGGTGATTTCTTATGTCATTTTATAAAGAAAAGTTCCCATAAACATATGTCTGGAGTTGTTTTGTTTCTGAGATACAAGGCGTTAACTTTTTTTTCTAGATCGGTATTTTATAAATATCCTAAATATTTGATAAAAAATAAATACGAAAAAAATGTACAACACTAAAAAGTTGTATTTTTATTGCTTCATAGGAGAAATATATCAAAAATTACATAAAATGCCAGTGGCGTAGATTTTTCTCTCAATAATATTGGCTGTGGTGCCCACTGAAACGCCACTGAGCCCAATAAAGTCAATCTAGTTAAAGCTTTACAAGCGCTTTATAACAATAAACAAACGTACCAAATTTCAACCAAATCGGTCTAGGGGTATTTAAAATATTTATAAAATACCGACCCTTTTAAAAACTTTAACACCCTATATCTCAGAAACGAGAAGCAGCTTTGGACATATGTTTATGGGAACTTTTCATCATAAAATTACATAAGAAGTCAGTCTTTAAAGTTTTGTACCGTAGTTAGGAAATACTTTGCATAATAATTTAAAAACTTTTTTTTCAAGCCACCCTGTACATCCAACATAAAAATTATTTTTGTGAAAATGTATTTCCTCATCAAGCAGGACTTTTTATGAATGGGCTTTTTTCGGAAAGTTACCAATTAAAAAGTTTTTTATTTGGTAAGAACTTCCGAAGACACCCTGAATATAATAATTGAAATTATTTAAATTTAGCGCAAAAAAATTATTAGTTTCCGAAACCTTTAATGACAAATACAATCGTTAATTTGGTCTTTTAAAAGCGCTTGTAAAAAATAGTGTATGACATACATACGTGCTAAAAGTGATTTTATTTTGTTCAAAGAGAAGGAAACTTTCCTTTTCACAAAAAAATGCCACTTTTAGGATATGAATCATAAATAACTATTGTTAAGTAGTAATATTTAATTAATTTAAATAAATACAATCATAGTGGTATTATTTAACAAAGGTATTTACATTCTTTGACGCATTTTTATACGTTTAACTTTTAATTTTAACAATATGAATTTCATTTTATAATAACTTTTCTTTAGTAAATGCTTTTGTATTAAATTTAAAATTTAAATTACAATGTGTGTATCATACCTTTATAGGTAAAGAACTACAATTTTTATTTATTTATTTTCGTTTTTAATGTGCTTGGACATTTAAAATTACTCAAAAATACATAAATGACATTATACGCACAATAGTTATAACTATATGACTATGCGCCAGATAAAATGAAATCAAAAGAAATTTGCTCAGAATTAATATATATTTTTTTTAAGAACAAGCATTTGCAGAATATATTTTCCTTTTAAAATTGTATTTACTTTAAATCCTGCCGTAACTCCAGTGGAAAAAAATGTTTTGCTTTAGCAAATGCCTCCTAATGTATAGTGGTTCTGTAGCTTTTATTAAAATAATATAATTATATCAAAGATTTTATAATAAAATAAAATAAAATAAAATAAAATAAAGAAAAAAACACCCTATATTTCAAAAGTTAAGACCACATTTAAGAATTCACATCCCGAAGACAGCATTATAGCGATTGTTTATTATAATGAGGTATGTTACGGTTTTGTTTTATAATTTAAAATCATTTTGAAAGCCTCAAAACGACAGATGGTAAATATAGTTATTCTTGGAAAAGATACCTAATAATTTAAAAAATTAATTTAATTTAATTTATTTTTTAATTTAAAAAACGTAAACATTTACGCCTATAAACAGTTTTTTTATTTTTTCTCTGTTATTTAAAGTGGTGCCGTAAAATCTAAAACTAACTATTTTCATATCTTAACATTGAGCATTTAGAAAAACTCCAAAGCAGTTTAGTTTAAATAACTGCAGACTGTAAATAAAATTTAAAGCTAGATTTACATAGCAAAGCATTTCATTACTATCTCAAAGGATTACAATGAATAAAACTTGCTGTAATTTTAGCAATTAGTAAAGTTTAAGTTTTCCAAACATTTCTTAAAAGTTTTAATGTGTGACATTAAAGTTCTTTGAAGGAAATTACCGCTGTATTTTTATTCGATGTAGTTCAAAAAACAAATCCGTTTTAAAAAATAGTTGTTGTTAGAAATTTGTTGTAAAATTTATAAAAAAATATTTTGTTAAAAAAACAAATTTTATTTAATTTGACAAATTTCTTTTGCCAGTTGTACTGAAGTCATCCTTTCTTATATTTAACTTATTTTTTGTATTAAGATTACATCTTTTAATATAATAAACTCCTTGGTTTTGGTCTAAGCAAAAAAAAGAGGTGGTCTTGTGTGAATACTTTTATTTTTTTAACAACATTAAATTAAAAACTTTACCCAGAACCTCTTTAATCGAGTTTACCTGTATTGTGTTATTTCTGAAATATTTTAAAAATTCTTTCTTTACTGCTGTAAAACAAAAAAAAGTTTTTGCCAAACTCTGGGTAATATTTTAACGCACTTAATTAAATAATATAAAAATACTTTATACAGGGTGTGCGAAAAGTCAACGATAATACTTAAAGGGCTAATAAGCAACCTAAAAGCCTTCAAAAATTATAAAATGACGATGATATTATTAATTGTTGATTTTCAAAATATTGGCAGTTGAAATTCGTCATTCAAAATCGACCTTTTGGATCAGATTTCTGATAATCACACTAAAACAAAAATCATATTTTTAGATTTAGATTCCTAGCTTTGCAGCGCTAAATAGTAATTTTATTGATTATGGACTAACACTGAACTAAAACTTTAAAACATTTAATAAAAAATCTATAGTGTGTACACGGATAGACATAACTATACTTACCTGTTAACTTTAGTATTGGTAATATGCAAAAAAAATATAAAAACTTCTTTTTCATCTAAAATAGCGGAAGCGTAAATAAACATTTTCACATGATGTACACGGTAGTTAAAAATTCTGAATTGTTTAGAGGATTACGCTGAAATAAGAGAGATAGAGAGAGAGAGAGAGAGAGAAACAATTATATTTTTTCTTTGTGTTTTTATTTTAGTTATTTTAAAATATGATAAATTGCTGTGTGCTGCCACAAAATCAAAAGCTTCACCAAAGTAAATTGTTTAACCGTGTCTGCCTGTGTTGTGTTATTCCTCAAAGAGCATATTTATAAATGACTAAAAATATTTGATGGGAGTGGATAAGAAAACACAAGGCACACGAAGATTTGATACGTTTTTATATTCCCTTTGAACGACAATGATTTAAAGCAAAACTGTGCTATTGAAAGTGATGTATTTATTATATGTCGACAAAATTCTAAAAATATATAGCACACATTTTCTGCGGTAGAAGGGAAAATATCAGTAGGTATTTATCTTTGTTTGCTTCGAAAAAGAAATGTGTTTTTATCGCTTGTTGGGTTTTGGAGGGTGTGTGAAATGAAGGGGTGTAAGATTAACAATGTGTGTTCCAGAATAGGTGTAGAAGACAAATATACCAAAATTTTTGAATTTTGAATCGGTATTTTCAGAAAACTGGTCGCATGTTCCAAAACTAAGAAATACAAAATATTACTTCTATTGGTAATATACTGGGCTACTAATAACTACAAATATGAAAAGGGCTTAGATTAAAGTACTTTTATTTTAAAAAATAGAACAAAATTTTCTAGAGAAGCTTTCTTCGTAAATTGTCATCAAATAAGCCGTTTTCATATGTAATGGGACTTTGAACTATTTTTAAAATTTCGTTTCTTTAGTTTGAATTTTTGTTACAACCACAAATATCAAATAATTAAAGATATGTTCTATATTGGTTAGGCGGATTTATTTATTGGATGGTCTTTTTGCTGGGTGCACGCCTGAACCAAAATAAAAGAAAAACCCCCAAAAACCCAAAACATTCTACTTTAAAACGACGTTTCGGTGGCAAGTTAAAAATAAAGTTAAAAAATTAAAATAAAAAATTAACTAATATTTAAATTAAAAATAATTAACACTTTAGGCTTTTTCAGTATCACAAACTGAAAATAGTTTGACATATGTGTCATGGGTGACTTAAGTAACTGGTGTATTTATTATTTGTAAGACAAAAAAGGTGATGAGTTAGTTGATTTTTAGTTTTCCTGAAGATACTTCAGTATTGAACAAAGGCAACCAAGTGTTCTTTAAATTAACTGAAATTAATGCTACACAATTATCTTCATTTAATAATATATACGCACTTTCTTTGATTTTGCGTTTTTTTGAACAAGTTTCTATTGCTAAAATACTCGAAGCATCCCAGTTTATTCTATGATTGTTATCAAATGCGTGTTGCCAAATTTTTGATTTATAAAATTCTGTGTTTTTAATGTACGATCTGTCTTCTTCTATGCGTTTAGCTAATGGTCGACAAGTTGCACCTATATAAAACTTATTGCAATAGCAAGGAATTTTATAAATGACATTTTTTGTATTTTCATTTAAGTTGTATGGTTTTGTTTTTGTTAAGGGAGATAATGGTGTTTTGTGTTTTAAAGATTGTGCGAATAATAAATTTATTTTCTAATCGTTGAATTTTATTTGATAATTCGGGAATGTATGGTCAAAATAAATTTGTAATAGGTCTATTTTAATTGTGTCTTATATTTAGATTTTCAGATTCAAGAAAACAATTATTTATAAAATTAAGAGGATAAATATTTTAAATTAAAATATCTTTTAAATATTCTTTTTCATTGATACACCTATATATGATTATACAATTTACAGGGTGTTTCATTGAAAAAAATTATATTTTACCATCTTATTTAAAGACACGATCGTGTAAATTTTTTTTTAATATTTAATTTTTAATCGCATTCAAAATGCTACTATTTTGTATTTACTAGGAAAGAGTGGAGTAAAATAATCCCTTTAGTTTTGGCCATACCTGTAACACCATCTAAATAAACACAAATATGTGGTAACGATTCCCCGCTGTCTACCTTTTAATAGGGAACTTTTCAGAAGTTATTTTAGTTATGCACAAATAGGCAGTAAGTGAATGTTTGTTTTTCGAGTTTGATGTAAAGCAAGCTATAAACTTTTATGAGTTTATTCAGGCTATGTAGTATTTATTTAAATGTTCACTTTCATACTTTGTGTTAAGCTCATATAGCTGTATATTAATATAAAATAATTTGGTTCATTAGGGTTATGCTTAAAAAAATTATTAGTTTTAAATAGTTTTATGGCCGATGGAGTAAAATAATCTTCTTAAAAAAGGTAAAACAATACCTTTCGAAAAAGGGAAAAATATATATTTTTTTAAATCTCGTCCAATAGACTTGAAAGAAAAAAATACGATGTGCCTATTTTGAAGTAAGGAATATTATCAGTCGAAAGCGAACAGGCTAGATCTAATGCAGAAGCTGTTTAAAGTGGGTCCATGATCAGAGTAAACAAAGAAGAAAAGACGTTTGTGTGTGACCTATGCTCTGACTTTTGTTTTTTATTTCCGTGTTATTTTTTAAAGGGATCATTTTACCCGCACCCGAGGGGTAAAATGATCATTTTGTTTTTATCCATATAAATATAATAAAGTTTATTACCATATTTTTTTGTTTTTTACATAATAAAATTATTTATGTTGCCCATAACCAGTTGCGGATCTACTATGGGGCTAGGCGGGCAGTGCCCCGGGGCCTCCCAAGCTCAGGTGGGTCTTGGAGCTAAGGTAAGCTTCTGGACTTAGTAGTAAAAAGAAAATGTGTGATGTGGGTAAAAAAATATATATATATTTTTTTTGGTGGCCACTTTTATTGGGATTTGTTGAAATATAACTAAGCAGAACAAAAGAAATGTATGATAATTGTAGGTGCAAAGAGGTGAAGCTTTTTTTTTTGGTTCTCACTTGTGCCAAATTAGTCGATAAATTTCCATTTCCTTACCATATTATTCAGGGTCCTACCTTAGTTTTGCCCCAGGGCCCCTGCTGACCTAGTTACGCCACTGCCCATAACATAGACGGAATATAAAACAAGATGTACAGGGTGGCGCCTTTTCGTTGAGTTTGCAGGGTATAGCGAAAAATAAAAGGGGTAGAGCAAATCTGATTGCGCAATCTCGATTTCGATTTTTAAAGCAAATTCAGTGGTCAAAGTAAATCATGGCTAACTTAATCCGTTTTGAGAGATACATAGTGTTTTAGGGATTTTTACGCAGAATTCAGTGGCGTACCTATATTTTTTCCATTGACTTTTGTTTTAAAGTAATACCAAAAAGTTAGGTTTTTGGATGGAACACCCTGTATATTTTATCATCAGTTGAAAGATCTCTTCGAAATCAATAAGAAATGCCACATTTGATGTATGTATTTTTAATAGTTTCTGAAATATAGTCATCATCAGATTTTCTTTTAACGAAACACCTTGTATATTATATTACCGTTGCAAAGACGAAAGAGAAGAAAATACCACATTTGATAAATTTATCTCATATAGTTTTGGAAATATGACCATATAAATCTAAAAAACAGTAGATATACGCATTAAGATTTGGAAGCTCATATTTCCGAAACTGTTAGAGAAAATCATTTTGAATTTGGTAAATCCTTAAAAGGTCTTTAAAATGCTTTTTTAATAGTAATAAAATATACAATGTGTTTTATTTTTAAAATGCCATTTTATTATCGCATTCACTGACGATGGTTATATTTCCGAAACTATGACAAATTAAATATATTAAATTTTGTATTGTTTTACGGCTTTTAAGAAGACCTTTCAATTGGTAATAAAATATACAGAGCGTTCCATTTAAAAAAATTCAACTTTGTGTTATAACTTTAGAATAAAATTTCATGGAAAAATATAGGTACGCCATTGAGTAAAAATCCCTAAAAGTTTTTATCTGCAATTTTTTCTATCTCTAATATTAAGCTAGTTACAAGTGCCAGGCCAAATTGACAAAATTTGGGAAACACTCTGTATCTTCAAAACGAATCAAGTTAGCCATGATTTACTTTTACCATTAAATTTGTCTTCAAAATTGAAATCGAGATTGCGGAATCAGATTCGTTCTATCTCTTTTAGTTTTCGCTTCACCCTAAGGTCAATGAAAGGCGACTTTACATTTCTACAATTATTTTTTTAGGGGAATCATTTTAGCTCACTCTCCCCTAATGGCGGACACTTGGTGTACTACATGCAAGGTAATCCAAACTCTATAAACTAATAAAAGTGTTTAATTAACCCTAAAAATATAAAATAAATACCAAAAATTATTATTTGTAAAAGATTTTTGTAGTATTGAATTATTCAACCAAACTTTAAAAGATACCTACTTGTCGTATTGTCTTTTAAACGACATTTCTAATCGAACCATTTTACCCTGTTTATTTTTGTCATTTTCATTAAGTTATTTCCATTCTGCTGTAAAACGAAAACGAAAGAGTAACAACGACGCTGCTTTGAAAATTTCAATGCAATGCAATTAATATTTTAATTTAAAATGTCCAATCTTATATATTTGACGGACGGATCTGGAAACTCGATAAGATAACTTCTTTTACTTATTCTTTAGAGACAATTTTTAATAAAATTAAACTAAAAATTTCTCGATTCAACACAAAATATCAGAAAAATAATTAATAAAATAACTGAAGCGTTGCCTCGGCTCAAACAACGTTAAAACTTACATTAAATCAAATTTTTAGGAGGGATAAAACAATTCTATATACGTATTATAATATTATGAGTACGTGTACATCGTTATACTGAATCCAATTAAACCGATCGGATTAAACCTGTGCGAATAAAACGTGTTCTGATTGGTCAATTTGGAACGAAATATTTGAAATCGACCAATTAGAGTACGATCCTAAATTTTATCCGGTCGGTTGAATCGGATTCTGTATAACAATGTACACGTCTTTTTTGTGCTTTAAAATAATAAACCAATGCGTGATCATAACAGTTACAACGTTCTTTTATGCCGTTAAGCATAACTTTACGTAATTTATCCATAGTTTATGGAGAATTTTACAACAAAAAACATTGAAACAATGCTGTAACTGCCAGAGGCGCATTTACATATTTGCCGCCCGCTAAGCTATTAATTTTAGCCGCCTCTTATTTTTTTCTTTTTCTTTGAAAATCAATTTTGAAGAGCAAAAAAAGGTCCTCACTTTCATTTCTACGTACACGTACATAATGAAACTCGAAATCAACTGAATAATTTATAAAGTACAAAATCTGCCGCCCCCTAAAAACGCCGCCCTAGGGCTCCAGCCTACTCAGCCCTCTGGTAAATGCGCCAATGGTAACTACTTATTACTTGCAACGTTATTCCGGTCGGTAATTTCTGCATTTTTATTACAGTGCTGGTCTTAAGTCAAGAGCCCCCTTCCTAACTTTTGAATTGTTTGTTTTTTTTATAAAAATTTAAAGACTTAAGTAAGACAGCCTAAACCAAATTTTCCACAAGAAATGACAGATATAAATGTCAAACTGAGAGTTGGGTGCCATTTTAAAAATAAAAATTAAATGGAAAGGGGAGTCGTGTGGCACCTGACGAGTAGGGGAAAGTGGGGTGGATTTATACAACGGGCACCTACATACATTTAGTTTATCTGAAGTTAGACACGAAGCAAAATAGTAACTTAAGTGGATTTGTACAGTTTTTGTGTGTCTACAGACTAGTAAAGTTTCAGAATTTTCGGTGCGGTAAGATCGAGTGCACAACACGGAACGTGTTTTTGCCTGGCGTAAGTAATTTCATAACGTAACTTTGGACATATTTTATGGCCAGTTACTATTTTTGTATTAATTATTGCTATTTAATCCTAATTATAATAATACAAAGGCACTAATTTAATGTGTAAATTAATATAGATAAATACGGCTTTTCTATTTCAAATGTTTTCATTAATTAGCATGTGATGGGGTAGATTCATACACAAGTATATGGGGCACATTCATACTGTATAATTGTACCCCTGGCCCTTTATGAATATTTTTTTATCTACTATTGTTTATTACACCGACGATTATAGTTGTAAATATTATATAAAGTAGTTTAAGTTCCATTTTTACAGGAAAAAAACAGGGTGCTTTATGAACTTTGTGTCTTTGGATGTCAAGGATCAGTTAATTTATCAGACATAGTGATTATATTACCACAGATCTTAGATCATAATCTGTTAATAACATAGGCATATTTATTTTAGGTTTTGTAAGTTAAGGTATCTTTGTGTTAACTAGAGTTTTTTATTTGATATAATTAATAATGTATAAGCAATATTTTTTTAAACATTTTGAGATTGTTACTTTTAATAAATATACTGACTAAAACAAAGAATGTTATTAAGTGTCTTTGATAGATAACCTTACATGTAACGTAAAGACCGTTTAATGACACTCTTTACTATTCGTTACTTATGTTCATATCACGAAACTATTGCGATGTTAAAATAGGCATTAACAGATTTGGATAAAACCTGTTAACCCCAGAATATAAAGTCAGTACCTTTACCCTCTACAAAATGGCGGTACTTTGAAAATTACCTGAATACCTGTCCATGTCCAGATTATCGAAACTAATGAAGTTGGATATACCTAATGTGGTATTTTCTTAACGGAATATTTTTTTAATGTACAAGGTGCATCATTAAAAAATACACTTCTTGTCGTATTCTGAGATAACTGATTTAAAACTATCTAATAAAACCAATAAATTATTATGTTGTCAATTTTTTCAATAAAAATAAATTAGAGAAAGCAAATTTACTTTGTACATACATTTTAACCCTAATACCATTAAACATGTTAAATATTTCATTAACAGCAACAAGGTTGCCCTAATATTTTCACACGTGTAAAATTTAAGTTTGTTTTCCTAGAAAACACCGCCGATATAAACCATGACGCTAATAAAATCTTCGGAAGGTATGGCAAACATTTCAATGCATTGAAAAGTCCGTGTGCAAACAACACCTTTTCATTGGCTAAAATCTAGTTTGAGTTTGCGAAATTTACGAGCCGGAAAGTAAGCACAAATTTCATTTAAAACAAATCTACATCCGCTTCCGCTTATACTATCGAAAACAAATTTATCATTTTTGGGAAAAAATAACAAAAGGTTTTATTTGGTTTATTGTAAGGTTCTTTTAGACGTCTACCTTCATACTAGGTGTTTCATAACTACGTTAGAAAACTGCAAAGGGTGATTTTCCATGTAGTTTTATAAAAAATGGCCTTAAGAACATAATATATGTTGTTATTTAGACCCGGATATTAACTGTATAAGTTATATACCGGGTGGTGCGTCGCCGAGCGGAACATAGAAAATCCTATGTAAATTTTAGAGGGGTTAATTTTTGACTCCTCTGTACATTTTACAGAAAAAATGTAAAAACTGTTTAATAAGACCAATCTTAGAGTTTATTAGCGAAATTTGAATCATTCAATTAAATGTAATTGCAAAATTACCAACTTTTTGGTCCAGGTAAAACCAAATAGACAGCAGCCCCCAGCAGATAATACATAATTTTCTTTCAGATACCGACTGTCACTGCTTGTGAAAATAGCAAATAGCACACTGATTTCATGCATAGAAAATGCGTTATATCACACTAGTGTTGCAAAGTACTTTACAGCACTAGTGTTGCAAAAGTACTTTACAACACTGGTGTGATACATATTATGATGTCATTCTAAAAACTGCTATTGGTTTTGCAAGTGACATATTTATTGTAGTGACAGTAAAAAAAACTTTTATTTACCTTAAACGGTAGAACCCAAATTAGCGAAAATCATCTTATTTTATATTTATTAAAATTTACGAAAAAATAAAAACATAAACAAAAATAGACATAACCACAAAAACAACTTTCACTGACTGGCACAGTGTTGTCAGGTAAGTAGATCAAATTAAAAATCTCCCTTCTACCTTTGAGCACGTACTTTATAGAGGCAGCCTTGCCGCTTGACCGTTCGACCTAAAGCGCCAGAGAAAAAAGCCTATAGATCAAATTCCTTCCTCTCTTTCTTCGTGTACTCAAACAACTAGTTAAATCTTTTTTTTAATCCCTAATTAAACCTAAGGCTAATACACACTTTATGAATCCACTTTCTTTTATCCATTCATAAATAGAATCAGACCCTTCCGACGTTGCCAAATGCTTTCCATATTTTGCATGGTAACTGACGTTTGGTAGTCGTTTTTCCTTACTTTTAGGACTTTAGGTTATGCATTTACAATTTTCATATTTTTATATTTTTCTTAAAATATGAGGAAAAACTGTTATTTTACTTAATTTTATATGTGATGTTCAGTTTCATTAACTCGTTTTACCAATTTTACCCCACCCAGCACCCCTTTTCACTCCCCGGTCCCGTAAGTTTATTTACTGATATTTTTTTAAAAAACGGAATATTTTGGATATGCACCACTTACGTTTTATTTAGAAGAGTGTCTAAAATATGTAAGAATCGATAATTTTTAAAAACACTTATAATAGCAGAAAACCGTATTAAACTATTAGCGTTATTACCTAACAAAACCATACAATTTTTATTAAGTGAGGGCCTTTTTAAATTCCAAAATGATAAAAGTTATATAATGCTTCTAGGTAGGTGATTTTCGATGTAAAAATATTGTCAAAACAGTATAATATAGCAGTGAGGAAAAGTATATATCACACTAGTGTTGCAAAGTAAATATCACCCTAGTGTTGCAAAGTTCTCAATTGTTTTTATTTTTCTGAACAGACAAACTTTAATTTATTTATTTTTGGTGAATAATTTGTGGTCGTAGGAAAAATAGTGTACAGTACTCGTGTGAAAATGACTTTCTTACACTCGTGGGTTTGTCGCACTCGGCTAACGCCTCGTGCTACAATATTCCCACTCGTGTGAAATTAGTCATTTTCCACACTTGTAATGAGGTGCATGTTCATTTTCGTAGGGAAAGGATATTTCCGGATTCTTGGTGATTACTGGACTCGGCTAAGCAAACTCCACCATCGCCTGAAAATATATCGTTTTTCTTACAGGTTACATAATATACTATAACAAGTTCTAGAAGCTATTAAAATAGGTTATAAAACCTGAAGAACACCCCGTAAAAATTAAACTAAATTTTCAATTTTATATATTTTGTATTTAAGTTACCTTTCGGTTTCTTTAAAATCTCTTAAATATATTTGGTTAAATCTGATAAAAGTTTAGTGGGTCACAACTTGCCACAACAATTTAAGCACTTTAAAATTATGTCAGAACATTTAACAAATCTGACAAAACAAGAAAAGAGCCACAAACAACTCTTAAGTGACACGACCACTAATATACCTTCTCCCCAAGTCGTAAAACATGCACTTCAGTGGCTTTACGGATTTCGGAGTGTTGCGATGGCCGCCATTTCAACATATCATCATCAAGTAGCTCTTGTGCGGGACGGTCAGAGAAATTCTGACCGTTTCAGAATACAAACTTCCTAATTTGTCCTTCCGACTCGGAAGTATTCATTAAAATGTTGTTAGAACGATATTTGTGGTGTTGTTTTCTTAAATTAGTACAAAGATCTTTAGTTTTCGCATAATATCGTAAAATATATTGTAGGTAATCAAATCTTAAATTAATTTTTTAAACAAGGTTGTGAATATTTTAATGTATAAGAGCAACCGAAAGTGAGCATCATAATATACAGGGTGTTTTAAAATTTATTACTTTTATTTCAAAGACGTTTTTTTAGGGTCAAAATAATACTTTTTCCTATAAATACAGTGTGATTTCTAATCTATACGCAAAAACGAAAATTATTGCTAAGAACAAATAGTGACTTAAAATTAAAAAAAAAATGCACTTGAGTGGCTTTACGGATTTCGAAGTGTTGCGATGGCCGCCATTTTAACATATCATCATCAAGTAGCCCTATATACAACTTCCTAATTTGTCCTTCTGACTGGAAAGTATTCATTAAAATGTTTGTGAAACGATATTTGTATAACTCATACCGACATATATGGAACCGGCGCTTTTACCTAGCCTGTTAATGTCAAATGTTTCGGGTGTCGTACTGGGCGAACGCGTTACTTTTTTGTCGGACAAGTTTACCGCAATATTTTACATGTAATTTTTAAGCATTGTGCCAAAAATCGTAAAGGTAACAGTCACGAAACCCTAAATTTAAAAAAATTAAGTAAAATGTTTTTAGTTAGGGAGATAACCAAATTATTAAATATATAATAAAGGGATATAATTCTAAGAACAAATAATAATTATTAATTAATAGTAAATAGTAAAGTAAGTACTTAACAATAAGCCCTTATTGTAATTCTAAACGCATAAAAATAAGGTCATAACTGATGGTTGTGTGTTCTATTCGGATTACCAAACATTATCATCATGACTTGTTTATTGGATTTTTTTTCAACCACGAACAAATAATTAAGCCGATTAATTTTACACAGCTGTGTAAAAACTATTATAAATTATTTAAAAAACAAAACATAGTTGGCTATTTATTATTTGTTTTCATATTTTTCACCATTTTATTTTATTTTTAAAAATTATAATTATAAATATTTGACTTTTTTTTCAATTTTATTTATGGTTTGTCCGTGGCAATAATTTCCCAAGCTTATGCGTATAAGAAAAACACACTTTATATGCACTGATATGCATATCCTACGAGCTACAGCCATCGTAGTTTGTCTTCCTAAACGCAAAAAAAAACTAATCAAAATGACAACAATGACAAATACAATTTGGCTGTTAATAACAAAATAAATTAACAACATACATAAATAGATATTATTAAAACTAACTATTTCTTACACTTCTTTCGCTTTCGCCTTCGAGAGAAAGCAGTTGGTTGCTGGCGCTCTGCCGCTGCCATCGCGGTTTGCAGTCTGATGTCGTGTTTAGAATCATACCTTTAATTTGACCTCAAAAATAGGCTTCCAAATATTTAAAAGAAATTTTACATTATATTTCATATCTGTTCTGGTAAGTCAGAATATTTGTGGTGAATTTTAAAAACCCTGTATATCATATATTTTTATGTTATGTGTATCATAACCGCTGGTGTTGCTTTAATCTTTATCCTAAATTATTTTTATTTGACAGCTTAAAAATTACTTTAAAAATAAGTTAACTAAGTTTTGGCATCATACATAAAAATGAAAGAAAAATTCCTTAAAAAAAAACAACGTTCTTGCTTGCACCAACCACAAGATTTTTTTTTTTAATGTTATTTTTACAAATTATTTTATTTCGTTAGATACTAAGTGATCTACTTATTATACCTGAACTAACATACTTAAGCACAGTTTAGTAGGTAATAATAAATCTATTATACCTAATTTAACCCTTCGGATATCTACAACTTGGCAAATTTAGAGCAAGTTCATCAAAAACCGGAAAGCGTGGGACATTTACGATTTTCTCGAGACTCTGCATCTTCTTGAGCGAACTGATATGCCGCGTCATTGACAAGATGGCTTCCAGGATTAGATAAGATAAGCCCCTGTAATTATGCAACCAGCCGTGCTGATTTCGCTCCGCTAGCGTAATGGCGAGGGTTGTTGGACTAAATCGGCACTTGGGATTTGTAATTTGTTGTTTTAGAGGTATTCAGAATTTAAATGCTGGTTTAGTGATAATTTTAAAGGTATATAGTTCTAGTTGTGTAATAGAAGGATCTGAGTGTGTATATGAAATATTTATATATTTTGGAATGGGATAAATGTTATTTGGGATAAAGTAGTTAGATTGGTTTAGTTCAGTTGGGGATCTAAGGGCTTTTAATAATTTATTTTACAATATATTTATACAGTTAAAAACTTAAAAACAAATACAGGATTAGGTAGTCTGTTACATAGCTATAGTATAAGATATATTAGTTAAATAATGCAATATACTTGTATTTTAATTACCTACTATATTTTTATATAAAAAATACCAAGGCAATAAAAACCCCATTTTTAAACTAAACAAATCTGTTTTTACTTATAATTTACATCTATAATATTACTACGTTTTAAAGATTGAGATATTTACACGGTTTTTGACCGCATATGTTTTTTTATGTGTTAAGTAAAGGGCGCCATTTATCCTATTTTAAATTTCCCACAAAAATACTCAAATTAAAAGAAGGCTGTGGCACTGGGCACTACAAAAACGGACGTGCGCAGAAGATTTTCTAGACGGCCCAAAAATAATTAATATTTATCAACGGTTGATCGACAACGAACTCTCTGCAATGGTGCCAGGTGCTTAGGATAAATATCCTCAGCGTTGTTTTACAAAATCCCTTTTATGAGGTAAAAAAAATCCGTTTTGTAAGTATGTTTTTGCTCTTTTAGTAGTTGAATTAACAAGATTTCATATATTAGTTTTAGATAAAGTTATTGAATTACTTTTTTATTTGTTTTTGTCTATATTTACTTAAGTAGCGCCACCACTTGACAGATAAACAGGGGTGTGAGATAAAGTAAATAAAGTAATAAAAGCCAAAATTCTTAAAGGTACAACTACTAAATACCTAGTATAGGAAACATTGCCTATGAAAATTAAAGGTTTTCTTTTACATTAAACATAACGAAAGGTGCTTATACACCATTTTCTAAAAAGTGCACAAATAAGGCAAAATACAAATTAAACATATCCTCGTAAAAAAAAATCTTCGATTTCTGGCAGCACTGGCTAAATGGTTACACAAATGCTTTCAGTGTTGCCAACCCTATATTTTGACTATTGAAACCTGAAACCTTTTATATGTTCTCTGATTGAAACACTAAAACATTTTTCGGGGTTGGCAAAACTATATTCAATTTTTATCATTGGAATCTTTGTGTGTTATGCGAATTTCGCATGTCCGGAACTGTAGAGCAAAACTCCCAGTGTGGGGTTAAAAATTCGTGCGCAGGTATTTTGAAAATATGTAGAGACCGGTTTCTAATAGCTGTACATTTTACTTTTTAAATCTTTGTTAAAACTTGGTCAGCGAATACACGGAGTTGGATCTTTGGTGATATGTTGCCAGAGTCAGATATGGATGATGGACCAAGAAAATTCAAAATAAAGATTTAGAGACGACACATTTCGAAATCAAGGATAACCCCCAATAAGATGGTCGGACAACATTATGATACAACGAATACAAGGTAGGGTCATGCGCATGACGTTTACCATGTGATCACCGCCTCTGACGTAGGAATATAAAACAAAAATTGTAAACAAATTTGAAACCATGCACTTGTATAGTGTTTTTACCAGTTTCTATACAATCATATTTCTTTAAAATCTCCCTTATATTAAAAAAAGACAAACAGGCTTTAAAAAAAAATAAATATTGAGGGTAAAAACCCACATTGCTACCTTAGGCGTAGAGGGAACCAATTTGGAATCGTTGTGGATCGTCCCTTGTATTCGTTGTATCCTGGAACGCTCTAAGTGTATTTAACACAACTGGATTCAGACTGTACAAGTATTTTGCGGAATGAAGTAATTAAGTCCAGCAGTAAACTCCAAACCGCTATTGATTATAATGATGACGACTGAAAAGAAAATGTTAGGTTGTAACACAAAATTAATAAGAATTTTAAGGCAAATATATTTAAAGTGAAATTGAAAAAAAAATTGGTTTATTTTAGGACCTCCTCAAATTTAAAACTACTATTTCTGTAAGAAAGAAAGTTATCGGCTGTTACATTTCCTCTGAGTCACTCGGTATATCAATCCTTTTACGGCATTATTGCTAATACTTTACTGCTTTTACCTCGCTAGAATACTTACAAAATTATTCTGGCAAACCCGCAGATAACCGCCATATATTACGTCAGAAAGGTTTGTTTACAAAAAATCCACTTACTCCCGCCAATAAATGCAGGAAGATGTTGAACACGACCCCCTATAAATCACAAACTTCAACTTAACTGGAATTATAGTCGGGATATATGTATTTTCGGCGAAATCGTGCAAGGAACGAGTGTGTTTTTCTTATTTTCCGAGATATGTTATTAATTCCTTTTCCTCGACATATTGCATCTGATTGTGCGTTCGCCATTTTTCAGTTTAAATTAAATAAATTATGTGTACGGCTGTAGATGTAATTTGTAATTTATGTATTCGTATGTTTTTATATGCACATGATATATCCAAATAATTTGTACAATATAAATTGAATGCATAAAAAATTATTAAAATGAAAGTGAAATATTTGGCTTTAAATAAAAATATTTTTTCGTACTAAAGATTACTTTTTACCACTCTAGTTATTAGACTGGGCAAAAAGCTAATATTTTTATAAACAGCAATGTAAAAATGTCATTTATGATGATAAAAAGAAACTATTATGAAAGTTAGAGCCCTTAATAATAATATTTAGAGGTGTATCATCGCACTAAAAGTTTTTTGACAATAATCTTTATTTCTATGCATAACTCGCAAATCGTTCATCTTAAAAAAATTACTGATACACACTCTTAAAGAAAATTAAATTTCCTATAAAAAGCTTTCTTTGTAAATTGTATTCAAATAAGCTGTTTCCACGTAATCGAACTACTAACCAGAACTAACCAGAACTACTCCAAATGTCACTCTTTAAAAATATTCCATAGATATTTTGTAAAAAAATTTGATGCGCTTAAAACAAGGTCTCTTAACAATTTTTTTTTACAAATTCGCTTCTTCAGTAGTTAATCGACGTTGAAGTTACTTTTCATCTTCAACGTCGAATAACTTCTGAAAGAGTGAATTCATTGAATTGAGTTTCCTTTAAAAATATCTATTGGACTTTTTAAATATTGATATTTGTATTAGTATCAAAAATCCAAACTCAAAAACAAAATTAAAAAAATAGTTTAACGTTCAAAGCCCGATTACGTGGAAACAGCTTATTTCACGACAATTTACGAAAAAAGCTCTTTTATAGGGAATTTAATTTTTTTTTAAGAATGTGTGTAAGTATTTTTTTAAGATTAACGATTTGCGAGTTATGCATAAAAAATAGATTGTTGTCAAAAAACTGTTAGTCGCGATGATACACCTCTTAGTATTAATATTAAGGGCTTTAACTTTCATAATAGGTGTTTTTTTATCATCATAAATTATATTTTAACAGTACCGTTAAACAAAAAAATAATGTTTTTTTGCCCAATTTAATGGTTATGGTTTCAGACGTCTTGCACGTAACGATTTGTAAACTTCAAAATTGATTTATTGTACAAATAAAATATAGACATATTCGCAATTTACAAAATCGTTTGTTTGGGTTTGAATAATAGAAATATGTAACATGTTTACTTGTTTTTTTTTTTTAATTTAAGTTGGCAACATTAACCTTACTTTTATATGGCCCAACCTCATTTCAGAAAGACCCCCATAAGGTAAACAAAATGGTAAACCTCTTTAGAGATAACTAAATAGTAAAATATAAATAAAAAGTAAAAAACCATTTTTAAAACAAGCTTTAAATTAAGTGCACGAAAAAGAATAAAATAAACTTTTCCTTTAAAATGTTTATCATAAAAATATAGTGTCATTTGACAATTTATATGTTCCAAAAGTTTGTCGCGAGATCTACCTGAGTAGATAAACAAATAAATTAAATAACTTGATCTAATTGCTTTTAAATTTTTTAACCAAGTAAACAGGAGTACTTTAATCTTGCGTCAAGCTTTTATATGATATAAATTGTGTAATGACTATATATTTATTGTAACAGTTTTAAAGAAAAGTTACTTTTTTCTTTTTAGTGCAATAAAAAAATTAAAAATGGTTTTCACTTTTAATTTATTTTATTTAAAATAAAGCTACAAATAAGAGATAAAAAAATTCAATATATTTGCACAATATATACTTATATACAATATCTCAAGTATAAATTACTCTTTTTCGAATAAACCCTGGATAAATCTAATAGGTTTAAAAATTGATTACCAGTTGTGACACCTAACATGAAGTTTATCTAAGGTAAAAAGAACTTTAAATATTATTTTCTTTATTTTAATTTAACCAGTAAAAGCTTTATTTTTCCATCTAATATTAAAATTTCCTTCTGTCTGTTCTATAAATAAACTATGGCATTTATTAAAACTAAAACTATAAACCCCAGTTTTAATAATTAGTTGTGTTCTACTTTTGATGTTGTTAAAAAGGTTCATTTAACATTTTTTTAAGACTCTAAAAGTTCCTTTTAAATTGCTTTTTTAATGTACATGCCCATAATAAGTAATAGTATGATATACTGATTTTTAATTTATTGGTATAAACATACAGGTATATTTATAAGTAATTTGTTTTTTCTTTTAGTCACTGCTATGATAAATAAACTAGAATCACCACTGGTTTCTAAAAATGGCAGTTTGAAAACGCGACAGTTTTTAGGTACTTTTATTTAAGAGTAGTTGGGAATATCGTCGATCCAAGAAACCAAAAATATACAGGGTGAGTCGGGAGGAATGCACCAAACTCCAAGAGTGTATTGTACACGTAAAAATAATTTAAAAAATCCATATGTTCTTATTCGATTCTCATTTGTTTTCAAAATAGCGCGTAAATAAAATGTTATAAAATTTACCGCTTTTTATCACAAATGATAAGTACCGGTTATTGGGTCCGTTTTGTTGTTCAGACAATTGTCAGTTTCAGTGTGTTTGATGCGTTCATTTTCGAGTTTGTACGAATAAAGTCTTATAAAATGCCACATATCTATTTAAATTTAGAATATGCAAATATGGTTTTTGTTTACGTCTTTTGTAATGGAAATGCTAAAGCTGCTGTTCAAGAATACCGTCGACGATTTCCACACCGAAGAAATCCGGAAAAAAACGTATTTATCAGAGTTTTTAACAAACTTTGCGAGACCGGAACCTGATTCTGAATTTGGTAGAGATGATGCAACGACCAGCTCACGAAGAATTGCTACTCAATTGGTCATTCCACAAAAAAGAGTAATCAACACGCTATATCCATACCATGTACAGCGTGTGCAGCACTTACAACTGGAAGATTATGATAGGCGTATGCAATTTTGTGGTTGGATAAATAATAATCATCCTGTTGTATCGCGCATATTTTTTAGCGATGAAGCAACCTTCACCCGTGATGGCATCAATAATACTTACAATTCTCATGTATGGTCGGACGAAAATCCACACGCAACAGTCGAAACTAATTTTTAGCATATTTTTGGTAAACGTGTGGTGTGGTATGGTCGATAGTTATTTAATTGGCCCACACATTTTAGAAAATTGTCTCACAGGAGAGAACTACTTACTTTTTTGCGAAATGAGTTACAAGCTTTATTAGCGGATATTATTCTAAACATCAGAATGGAAATGTATTATCAACACGATGGAGTTCCCGCACATTTCTCTCGTCAGGTAAAGGAATATTTGGTGGAAGAGTTTCCAGGACTATGGATTGGTCGCGGTGGTCCTATTAGTTTTGCTCCAAGATCTCCAGACTTCACACCACTGGACTATTTTTTGTAGGGCTGGTTTAAAGATGAAGTGTACAAAGTGAAAGTCGAAACTAGGCCCTAATTCGACGCATTTGAAATGCGGCAGTGTTTCTTAAAGAAAGACATTACTTACTCAAGGAGTTTGGTGCGTTCCTCCCGACTCACCCTGTATAACAAACAGGTTAAAGAAAACTGCGATATTAAAAATTATCGTCGTCAAAAATATTGTCAGTGTAGCCTTAATTGTCACTAGTTAAAAATTAAACTACGTTTAATCGCATGCATGAACTGCCATTTTATTTTATAGGGGTAAATAGGTAAGATTTATTCTTATTATTTTATAAGAGCTGTGGTTTTAGCAATAAAAAATTATTAGTGTTTAGGCTTAATCAATAATATTAAAACCAATGCAGATTTATTGTTTTTAGTAAATTAGATTTAAAATTTAATACTTTAAGTTAATGAATTTTATATCATATATAACGTCGTTTTTTAGAGTACATGGCTAAAATACATTTTTTTAATTACCACTTAAAAACAACCTAATTTAAGGGCATCGTATTTTAACAAACTCATTTCCATGCACCCTCAAATGAGCAATTTAATTTATTACAGGGAATGGCGAAAAGTATGCATATGCGAACCAGAGTATTCTTAATTATTTTGTTTTAATAATTGCTATATCCAAATCTTTTTATAGAAATAATATATTTATTTTAATATTTTAAAAATTTTGTAAACTTAAATATATTACTATTAAAAAAAAACAAAAAACCCACATCTTAAATCTGTATACTGAAAAACATTTGGCAAGAAATTTTAGAGTAAAAAAGAAAACCAAAATGGTTAACTTAAGGGGTAAAAAAGAATATAACCAACCTATTAGTACTTTGTTATATACGTGAGTGTGACGTTGTCAAATTTAAGTTTTTCCTAAATTGAAGAAATGGTGCACAATCTGGCGTTACCACAAGAGATATCCATTATTTTAACTTTTTAGGATAAACATAACTGATACAACCTTAAGTCAAATTTTATGCGCCCTAGAAAATTTGGTTGTTGAATTTACAATCATAAACGTTTAAACTTCTCTCTATACTCAATCCAAGTTTTATATTCCAATGGTGTAAACAGTAATCAACGCATGTTATCGCGGTTTCTGTTCGTTTAGTGGTTAAAATGCAATAAAACATAATTGTAAACCTGAAGCTTTGTCATGCAGGGGCGGCATTGCATTTCCGATTTAAAAATAATGGAATAAAATTGCTTAAAATAATTTAAAGTTATTAAATAAAAAAGCTAAAATGACTTCACTATGTACTTAGTACGACTACAACTTTGTACTGTCGTGGTAAAAAAAACATCATAATTTAAAAAGTATATTTGCCTCAAACCAATGGAATTCCTTAGTGCGCCTTTGCCTATTTTAGCGTACCCGTGTAAACTGATAATTTTTTTTTGCTTATGCAAAATAAATTAATTTTCCTACGACCACATGTGAATATAGCAAATAGCACACTGTTTTCATGCATAAAAAGGCCTTATATCACACTAGTGTTGCAAAGTACTTTATAAAACTAGTGTGATATATGTTATGATGTCATTCTAAAAGATTGTATACGTGCCTAACTCCAGGCAGAACAAAAAACAGATGTCGTCGCTGTCATATTGTTATTTAAAATAAATTTGGAATTATCAGGCTGTTAATTGGAATTATATTTAAAAAAACAACATATTTTTTACGTGAGGGCCTTTTTAAATTCTAAAATGATAAAACTTATAAAAAAGCTACTAGGTAGGTAATTTTCGATATAAGAATATTGTCAACCAGTACGCAAACAAGAAAAGTACATATCACTTCAGTGTTGCAAGGTTTTCAATTGTTTTCTTATTTTGTCTGTAAAGACAAACAAACGTAAAATTTGTTTTTAGTGAATAATTCCTGGTCCTAGGAAAAATATTGTACTTGTGTGAAAATGACTTTCTTACACTCGTTGGTTTGGCGCACTCGGCTAACGCCTGGTGTAATAATATTTCCACTCGTGTAAAATTTGTCAGTTACTGCGATTTTAGTGTCTACGTGTGTCAGAACTTAAAAAAGTAAAGGTATAAGAAAATATGACATAAATAACTATACATTAGTACTGGGCATAATAAGTTTATTAAATAGTTTATTTAAAATTTTAATGTTATTTTTTGTTTCATTATAAATACCCATTGTTTACCCATGACTAAAGGGCAAATAATGTTTTTTTTTTAGAAAAATCTTTGATCATAAGTCACCTCTTGTGACTTACAAAAATCAAAGAATTTAACAGCTACAGCAAAATTTTAGAAATCGTGATCAAAATTCACCAATTTCTTTAAAACCGTTAAATCTATAATCCAATAAAGATCTACGACTTGATTATCTAAAAAAATACAATGCAAACAGTAAAAATAGTTAAAATTTATTAAGGTAGTACCGGTGTAAGAATTAATATTCATTCAATAATGGTAATGTTCAAAAAATTATGAAATTTAGCATACTGGTATTTTATAATAAGAATATTAACCAGTTTAATTTTCATAGGTCTACAGAGAACTGAAAAAAGTTATAAATATTATAAAATAATTGCTTTTAACCTTGATCGTTATGGGAAATATTCAGATTTCAATGAAAGTTGTATCAATGAAAGAAAAACAATTCTAAACATTTTGGCTAATTAAAATCCAACCTTCGGAGCTTGTGATAAAAGTAATTAATAAATAATTGAGAAAAATCTGCTATGTTTAATGTGGCAACGCCGCCGAAATGTTACGATGCACCCGAAAAATTTATCGAAGACGGTATGTGACGTCATAAAATTGATGCCAGTTCAATACGGTTTTCGGTTACAAGATCCAATAAGTGATAATAAATATCTGCTATAATTAGAAAACATGTAGTTTTCCGAGTGTTTTTAAGTAAACAATTCGACGACCATAATAGGATGTATCAATATTTACGTTAGTTTGACAGGTTAGGTGACAGAAACTTTTCATGTTTATCCTTAAATTTATGTGCTACTTGACTTTGTTTTACAAATTTGTTATAATTTTTTTAGTAACTGTTATGCCTTTTTAATGAAATATTTTTTGTGATATGGTAAGGGTGGTTTAAAGATTTTATTTGTAAATAAATATAATTATTTTAAACCAATAACTTGTTTAAAGTTGTTTGTGCAGTAGATTTTGCGTATGATTTCTATTGTTTTAACGCAGCGTTACCAAATATAAATACCACGGTAGTCAAATTACCTTCATTTGACTCTTGTGGTATCGGTAGAACTACTTTAGGTCAACTTAAGAAATTTACGTTTTATTTTGGGAAAACAGTAAAAAGGTTCTTTGTGTAAAAAAAAGCTGCTTGGATTTAAAAGTTGAGGGCGTTATTACATAAATATGTTAAAATTACATAGCATAATAACGAAAACATCACTAGCTACAAAACACTCTTCTTGGTAATAAATCGGCGGACAACCAGACTGTACGTGACTGCGGTAAATAAAATAATAGATTATCTTTTACAGAGTAAATGTAAATTCGTTTCTTAGAATATGATGCACCTTAATTTACCCGAAGATAATTGATTAACAAGTTTTATGTACAAAATATATAGGGGGAATTAAAAAATATGTGGGTATTTTAATTTATTAATCGACATTTTATTTATTAAGCAATTTCCTTAAATATCATGATACGATAGAATTTTACTTACACTTTAAACCGTAACTTTTTATAATAAATATAATTAAGTAATTATAGAAAACAAAAAATCTTTACGGTTTAAATATTTACTTGTATAAGTGCAAGACATAACTTTATTGTTAGTATTGTATTTTGTATTTTATTTCTAATAATACAAAGTGTTTCTTAGTTGCAGTGAAAATTTCAAGGCGTATTCCTCAACTAATTATATTTAAAAAGTCATATAAACATATATCCGAAAATGTATTCTGTTCAAGACACTTTTAAAAACTTCCATTTTTTTTTGTATAATATTTTCTTACAATTATGCAACAAAACCGAGAAATACCTAATTACACAACATTATCTTTAAAGAAAAAAACAAAAAATTATTACTAAAAAACGTATGCTTTTAAAATGTTTCTTTTGTTTTTCGGGTGGTCTAGGGATATGCAATGAAGTGTGTTTAATTTTATTTTCCAAAACTAAGCAGGATACCAAAAAAGTTAGAAGGAAAAAACCCCTATTTTTATTTTACTAATTTAAATAAAATATAAAAATGCACAAAACCTAGTGGCGCACATTTTTTCTGTTGTCAAAAATACTGGTTTAGGTGATGCTCGTAACCTCACTGATCTTACTAAATTCTATATAGCTAAGGCTAATAAAATTAAAAATTTTAATAAAATCGCTTAAGGGAAAAATAACATATTAAAATAAAAATTAGGGTTTTTCCAAAAAAGTAACACTCTGTATCAACAATGCAATTTTGGACCTATTTTTTTTTTTTTTTATATAAAATAAGCTCATAAATAGGCACTTAACTTTTTTTTGCGGATATAAGAAGACACACTGTATGAAAAATACAAACAAGAAATCCATATAATTTTATCAATAATAAATTATGCATAAACAGCAATAATGTTTTAATTATCAAAACCAAAATATAAATATTAAATTAATATTTGCCCCAAACTAAAATCAGTATATCATATTACAACATATAATGAACCTATTTTAAACACAATACTCGTGTATTATAAAAAATAATATAAAAGTAGCTTTTAGACTTTCACAAAAATATTCTAGCTATTTTTAACCTCAAAAGTAGAACACCACCACCTCATAAATCTGAAATTTATAGATTAAGTTATATAAAAAGCAATTGTTTATTTATAGGTCATATAAAAGAAAAACTTGATATTGGGTGGAAAAAATACTTGTTACTATAAAAACTTGTTAATATAAAAAAAACAATTTTTTAAGGCATTTATTTCAGAAAGTGTTCTTAGTTGTAAGTGATCGAAAACTTGTTTTAAACTACATTAAAAAAAACCTACATACCATTCAAAGGTCAAAATTGTCAAATATGATTAATTTTTTAAATATAAGGCTATAGAATTTTGAAATAAAAAGTAAAAGCTAAATCAAAAAACGATAAGGACTTGTGGTCATTTTTTGACGTAAAAGAAAAATCAAAATAAAAGACTTGATAGGCCTATTACGAAAATTAAATGCTTTAATTTTTTTTACTTTATCAATTTAGAAGAAGCAACATAACGTCCAAAAAATATTGTTTATTATTAGAAATTAAAGACCCAATAAAACAAAATAAACTTAAAGACAAGCCGCTAAGAAACCATGCGCAACACGTTAAGTTTAAACTTAAATAACCATTAATTAATTATTTGTAATATGGTGTTTATAAAATAAAGAAGTTGAAGAAATAAAAAGTGGTTTTTGTTCTTATTTACCTATGTGTACACTATAAAATTGTTTTTAAATCCGAAAATTTAATGTCAAATAAATCCTGCTGGACATAATATATTCATAATCAAATATAATTGTTTAAACGTTATACATAATGTGTTTACCATGTTTATATGTATAAATAACGATTTTTTTACTTTTTATGTTTGGCCGATATATTTGTAAAACTTTGTAAATTCAAGATATTATATTTTTCCTAATTTGTAGACACGCGGCAGCGTGTCAAGCCAAGTTCAAGCAAAGGAGCTGGCTACAGCGCCGTGTGTAATATTACACAAACCACTTAGTGCCAGTTTTGACTCTCCTTAAAATCACAGTGCCGCGTTTACATATTTGCTGCCCGTAAGCTATTAATTTTAGCCGCCCCTAATTTTTTCCCTTTTTCATTGATATACAATTTTGAACTGCAAAAAAAAAAAATTAAAATAGAAATGAACTAAACTATTTATGAAATACGAAATCTGTCGCCCCCTAAAAACGCCGCCCTAGGCTCCAGCCTACTCAGCCTTCTGGTAAATACGCCACTGCAAAATCTTTTAATGTAAACACATGAAACTACGTGTGTTTATTTATATTCACAAGAACAACAAAAAGTCCATTAAAGTTCAAACAGTTATAAAGACATTAAGATCCAGTCGTCAAACTTCCAGTGACTCCCTGACTGACATATAGAACAAAAACCTAACCCACTTCTAGATGACCTAGAAAGATGAAATTTGGAGTCCAACTTGGTAATTGTGTATTAGCGTAGAAAAAAAAAACTAAAAATTAAAATGAGTTAAAATGGGAGGTTTTAGGTGGTCCCCATACAAAAAAAAAAAGATTTTTTTAATTGTAGCGTTTGAATCATTACAAGTATATATTTAAAACTATCTCAATGTTTGTATTATTATATTTGCTATATAATAGAAATATAAAAACAAAATTAAGGCAAAAACTAACTGGTGTCCTCATTCAAGAAACTTATAATACGCGCTAATAAACAACCTTAACAAGATCGTTATATCGCTTGGACTTGGCTAATTTAAGCATAAACAGGAAAAGTGCTAAAAAGGTAGCAGATAATGAATGGGCAATGCGCACTGTTATTTCGATTGTTCAAGAAAATGTAGACAATAGCATAGAAAAAAACTGTGCAGCTGAAACGCAAGTAATGATATCCCACCAAAAACATGAATGTAAAAAGGTGAGCCAAATATACTAAAATTATGTTTGGATTGGGGGCTTCGCCGCAGAAAGAATGGAGATCTAAATGAGTGCCAAATTCTGTACACAATCCAAATAGGTATATGAGATCTTAAAGTAGGTTAAATTTGACAGTTTTTATCAGAATTTAAAAAATATTTAAATGAATTGAATAACTTTATTAAATGACTGATGAAATACAAACTGGCAAAGTCAAATCTAACCTATTTTAAGATCTTATATATATTTGGATTTTGTACAGAGCTTGGCACTATTTAGATCTGCTTTTTTGCGGCGAAGCCCACAGCCGATCATAATTTTAGCATTGAACTTTCCCCCACTTTTTTCATAGTTAGGTTTGTGATGAGATAAACTTACAATAACCCCAATTTCCAAAAGTAAGAATTTAACCTTTATAATTAGATCAAACCCCTCGATTTAAAATTAAAAGCAGTCTTGTTCAAAAGCAACATATTTGAAGAATCCAATTTACATGCACTCTCTAATTGGACATTATTATTTTATTCGCCAAAGTCACGTTCGGCCTGGTCGTCCGGCGATTTATTACCACGCCATGGAGAGTGTTTTGCTGCTGCTTTATTTTTCTTTAAAAACATATGTAAACGAAATTTATTTATGAAATAATGCACGTAACTTGTAAATCATACAGGCTTTTAGGCAAATTAAAATTTCTCTTTAAAGGAAATACAACTAATTTTAAATTTATTTTTAAAATGTTTAGTTTTTTGCAGAAATTTTACTGAATAAGAAAAATAATGGCAGAGCATTGTCCTCAAGTTACTTTTTTATATAAAACTCTTTAACAATATATAAATAAGGTTCGTACCTTATAAATCATACAGGCTCTTAAGAAAATTTAATTTTTTCTTCAAAGAAAACACTTCTAACTAATTTTAAATTTTAAAAGGTTTTTTTATATTTGTCTAAAATTT